>JAOSBO010007784.1:0-13257 GCA_027563915.1 Erythroxylum rotundifolium
TCCTATAGAAGTTTTGCATCAAGGAGCAACTAAGTTGCAAGCTTCACTAATAGGATACTTCCTGGAGAAAAGGTTGGCATACCCAAATGTTGAACACTAGCCTAATATAAATTGGAAGAAATTGGGTCTTCAATTAACACTAATAACTTAAGACCAGTTATTAATCTTTTAGTTCTCGTTAGAGGAAATGGCTACCAAAGTCATGGATATGGGACCTTGGCATATTCAAGGTAAGCCAATGTTTTTAAAGAAGTGGAAAATGGTATTCAAACTTGACATAAACAAAATCAAGATAATCCCCATTTAGGCCAATTTACACAAAATTCCCCTTAAATATTAGTATTTTGAAGGATTAAGCTACTTGACTAGTTACTTAAGAGTCCTTCTTGCTATGAACGAAAATACCGTCAACTTGACAAGAATGGGTTATGCAAGGATGTGAATCAAAGTGGAATATAAGAAAATAATGACTGAGCATTCCTCTTATGAAGTATAATTACAGTGGAGAATTGGAGGAGGATAAAATAATGTTGTCTTATCCTTGGAAGCTGTATATGAAAGAGGTAACCAAATTTTGGGCCCTTAAGATGAATAAGAATGAGGAGAGTAATGGAAGAAACCTGAAACTAGACACACCAAAAAAAATAGTAGCTGAGCATGATAATGTAGCAGGATAGAAAAAGGAAAAGAACTTAAAGAATCCAAAAGTTGTGATTAAGGTATATGGAATTGAGAAAACGTAAGGGGATGCATGTTTTGTTAATATAAGGAAGTCTAGTGCTGTTAATATGAAAGAAGCAGGGAAAAAAGATGAGGAGAATACGTAGAATCTAAATGTGGAATCTGTAATATATGTAATTGGAGAAATTTAAGAGGAAGCATATTCTATTAATACTATAAAAACAAGAGCTACACACATGAATGCAGAAGGGAGAGAAAAGGTAAAGAATAAGCAGAATTCGCCTAAATGTGTGTAAATTAACAACAAAGATATTCTATTAATACAAAGGAAACTGCTATAGATCATTATAATGTGGTTCAAAATAAAAAAGGTAGAGAACAAGTTGATTGCATGTTGTTCGAAAGCATGTTCAAGGTTCTAAGGCATTTTAGTGTCCGCAAATGTTGAAATCTGTCAAAGCTGAATGTATTAAATTGCTTAAGCAATGTAATGATCCTTTTAAGCTTAACAAGTTGTAGGTTATGGATAACCTTACTCTAACTCAGAAGAGGCCATATGGTGAACCTTACTCTATCTCAGAAGAGGCCAATTGCTAATCCTACAAATGCCTCTCTTATGGATAAATAGAAAAATGAATTGGGCAATGAGGAGGTCATTGTAAGATATTGAAATCAACTACAACAAAAATATAGAATTCAATGGTTTCAACAAGGAAACAAGAATAGCAAATACTTTCTCAGTGTTATTCAAAGTAGGAGAAATAAAAACAAAATATTTTCATCGCAGGATGACAACGTGAGAATGAAACAAGGTTAAGATGAATTGAAAGAGATGGCTAGGAAATACTTCGAAGAAATAAATGGAATTTCCTAATTCACTTGTGCCTTCATAACAGCCTTCCTAATAGAATCTCAGTTTCCATAAATCAAAACCAACATTCTACATTACTTAAGGAGGTTAAAAGTGAGGAGATCAAGAAAGTCCTATTTTCTTTTCATCCAGACAAGTCTCCAAGTCCAAATGGCTTTAATGCCAGATTTTTTTAAAGAAAAGTAGAATCTCTTACAAGCTTATGTGGTAAAAGCAGTTCAAGAGTTCTTCATTAGTAGTAAGTTACTTACTGAAATGAATAAGATTTATACAGTCTTGATTCCTAAAGTACCAAATCCGAAAAGATTGAATTAGTACATACCAATAGCTTACTGCAATGTGGTTTATAAAATTATCTCCAAAATACTTGACAATAGATTAAAGAATACTTTGCTAGGGTTAATCAATCCTAATCAAGGTTTGTATGTCCTAGGTAGAAGTATGGGGGATAAAATAATGCTAGAACAAGAAATCTTCAAAGATTACAATTATAAGGTATAAGTTAAAAGTTGCTCTTAAAATTGACTTCACCAAAGCATATAATAATGTGGAATGGAGTTTCATCATAAATTCACTTCATGCTTTTGGGTACCCAAACAAATTCATCAATTTGATTTACTATTGTATTTCATTTGTATCATTTTCAATGCTAGTGAATGGAGAAACTTCTTAAATATAGGCAAAAAGATACACTACAGTCATTACTTTTCAGTATGATATTAAAGATAGAAGCAATACAAAATTTCTGTATGAAAACTGGCACTCCCTAGGTCCTTTATGCTACAGTCATTACTTTTCAGCTCTAAGGCGCTCCATTCCATAGGACACTAAGGTGCAAATGCTTAACCAAAATAATAGTAGGAAGTTGCCAAGTCATATAACCAGAGGAATCAGAAAAATTTATGGAACAAATGTCAATGAGATTAAATGGGATCTACACGAGTTACACAATTTTATTGCTTAATCTTGTAAACAGTTATTACTTGGTTCACTCATCAACTCCCCTCTCTCTAGGCTTAAAGTTAATCTACGTCTAAAGAAAATGGTAATTGGTCTGTCAGTCGATCGTATGTCGTTACAGGCCTAGAAGTCATCCAAAGTTACTGCTAGCTACAAACGTAATCTGATTTGCATGATTTATTTACTTCTTACATTTCTTCTTTATTCCTCTTCTTGGATCCTTTTTATCGATTACATGATTATATATAACAACTAATAGCATGTTGACAATAAGCAAATGTCAACTAATATTGCATTTCAAGTTGTAGATCATTCCTACATGTTTGATAATATACATGGATTGTCATCATTTCATGGATTATTCAAAATGGCTTGTAGGTTAAATATCTTTAAATTTTGTGAACAACCAAAACCTTATAGTTTTTTAGTTATGCTTATGTTAATTAAATGATGACAACGTGGCTCCTTGGGCACTACTTTGTACAGGAAAGAAAACTAAGTAATTCTTACATTTTTCTCTTAATCCCTTCATGATAGTTTTACTATTTTATTCATATACACAAATCAAGGTTTTTAACTACAGAAGGGTGTAAAAAGTTCTTAAAGGTCACATCTTAATCACAATTTTCGTTTTATTTTCATAGGATTGATGAGGAGTTAATTAAAAGATAGGACAACATGGTTAAACTAATACTTGATCTGTTTTTTATTTTTCTGATCATCAATAATCAATATTTAAAGTAAAAGAATAACTGGTGAAGCAATTTTCTTTTAAGTATGGAACCTTAAATATTCGATTGAGAAAAGTATGTGAATTCAAAATAATGAATGTCAATCAATCCATCAGAGAAAATAAATAAAGGACAGGAAGATCCACAACCAGATGAACGAATATCGTTCTGTACTGGCCAAAAAGCATAACAGTATTCTTTCCTTTCATACCACCCACCCATATCGTTTAGTACCGGTGTTTTTTGTTTGTAACTGGCCGATATCCAAAATACATGGCACATACTAGCTGGTACCATAAATTTGAAAATTACCAAGACTTCTTTGCAATTTTTTTCAAAATTAACCCTAAAGCTAAAATGACGTATGCCCCCCCCGGTCTCTGCGTTCCTCTACCACTCTCCCGAACCTTCTTTAGTTCTTCTATGGTTCTACCTTCTCATTTTTTTCTCTCTCTCTCATACTGGCTCTCATCTCACTTCTTCACTCTCTCTCTCTCTCTCTCTCATTCTCCTCATCATCTCTAATGATACTGATCCCTCTCCTACGGTGCTTCTCCTTCCCTCATCCTTGCCAATCCACGCCAACTTCAGAGGACAGAGATCCTAACTTGGCTCCTCCCTTGGCGTCCCCCAAAGATGCCATCGTCTTCAACCCTCCTCTATGAGGACCACCGCACCACGTTGTCAGCATTAAACATCCGAAGGAGGAGTGCTTGCCCAGATCTACACGGCTACCACTTCACCCAAAGTCTTTGATAGTCCTATCACCCAACCCAATACCCAAAGCTAGTGAATTATTTTTACGTGTGTTTTTTGAGTTTTCGAAATTTTTCCTGCTTAAACATAATTGCAATTTTGATTGCGATCGATTGGATCTTGGATTTGTGAATTGGTTTTGTGATTTGCGATATGCAATTTGCGTGTATCTAGGTTGGATATAGGAGTTGAATGATCACGATTTTGTCATTTATGATATGAATATTAGAGTTTAATTGAATGAATCACTACGATGTTGTCTTGGTTTTGTAATTTGCATGGGTTGGATTGGATATTGGAGTTGAATTATTATTTGTTTGATTTCTAGTTTGGATATAAAATAAAGATTGGTTTATGAATGTCCGATTAAGAGAAATTTATGATAAGTTGGATGAATGAAACGCAGGGCCTCATATGAATATGTGATGATGTTGATGAATTGAATTGATTCAATCATTCAATTGAAAGTTTGTAAGTTGAAACTTGAAAGTTGAAACAACTTAAATTAAAATTTTAACTATTGACTTTAGATAAACAATTGACTTTAGATAAATAATTAGTTAAGTATAAAATTATGCAATTGCAAATTAATAATTCAGTTGTAGTTAATGACAGTATTTGCCTTTTTGGGAATTAGTTTTGGGTAAATAATTAATTGAATATTAAACTATGATGAAATTGAATTATTTGTTAATATATATATGTGGGGTATCATAAATATTTATAATAGATAAAGTGTAAAATTAGTGATGTAATAAATGTATCCTAAAAAGAACTTTTTTTCCAAATTCTGAACATGTTGTAGGTTCCAATCATTTATAGTTAGACTTATTAATGTCAATTAAAATTTGTAAAAACAACTTATATATTTAAGAATGAAACATAGAATGGTGTATATAATATTAATGTTTGTTACAAATGAAAAGAAAATTCAAAGCTTTAAATAAGAAAAAAAAAGTTTCCAAAGAAGTTATCTCATTCAACTTGATCCTCATGTTATAAATATATCCTTCAACTTAATTGTCATGTTATGAATAGATGTGTATGAACAATTGTATAAGATATGACATTCATTATTTGGCAATTACATAAATTATATCATACCCTTTAACCTGATCCTCATGTTTGAAATTTTGAATTGAAATTGTTGGAAATTATTGAAAATGGAAATTGTTTATATATGTTTTATGGTTGTTAGAAATGGAAATTGTTTTATGAATGTTTTGTGATTATTGGAAATGGAAATTGATGGAAATGGAAATTGCTTTATGAATGATTTATGATTATTGGAAATGGAAATTGTTTTATGAATGTTTTGTTATTATCGGAAATGGAAATTATTGAAAATTGTTGGAAATGGAAATTGTTTTATGAATGTTTTGTGATTATTGGAAATAGAAATTATTGGAAGTGGAAATTGTTTTATGAATGTTTTGTGATTATTGGAAATGGAAATTGTTTTATAAATGTTTTGTGATTATCGGAAATGACAATTATTTTATGAATGTTTTGTGATTATCAGAAATGGCAATTGTTTTATGAATATTTTGTGATTATTTGAAATGGAAGTTGTGATTATTTGAAATGGAAGTTAGTGGAAATGAAAATTGTTTTATGAATATTTTGTGATTATTAGAAATGGAAATTGTTAAAAATTGAAATTGTTTTATAAATATTTTGAGATTATTGGAAATGGAAATTGTTGAAAATGAGAATTGTTTTATGAATGTTTGTGATTATTGGAAATGGAAATTGTTTATGTATGTTTTGTGATTGTTAGAAATGAAAAGTGTTTATGTATGTTCTGTATAATTATATATGTTGAATAATTGAATTGTTAGTTCTTGATTTATAGTAAATTGTGTTTCATGAATTTGAATTGTGTGTAACGTAATTATACAAAATGAGTTATATTATATAAGACGGATATGCATACTGTGTAATGAAATTATGTGTTATGTAATTTGATATATGCATTCATTTATTTTTATAGATAAATGGAAGGAAGTTTAAGTACTTATGATTAATCCGCTTCAAGAGGATACAATGATCCAGCTTGAGCTCATGTTGTATTGGTTCCTAGTATAAGGAACCATACTATTTGCTTGTTTTGTAACAAGCATTTGAAAGGTGGAAGAATCACCCGATTAAAAAAACATTTACTAGGGTTAAAAGAGATATGGAACCCTGTAAAAAAGTAAGTTATGATATGAAGTGGCAGATGAAAACATTGCTTGATCAATATCAACATGAGAGAGATAGGAGGGAAAGGTTGAATTTTGAGATTGGAATTGGAAGTTCATTTTCTAGTTTCCGGGGTGATTATGGAAATGTTGAAGGTGGTAGTGGTAGTGGTGGTAGTGATACTGGTAATGTTCCATCTCAGGCTCAAGAAGAAGTATTTGAACCTGATGTGAGAAAGAGAAGAAGGCAAGTGACTAGTTTCTTTGCATCACAAACAACTCCTAGAGCCCAACCTTCAATTTGTAGTACAATGCAATTAAGATATGTGGCTCATAATGTCGATATGACAGTACCTAGATAGTGGTATGATATAGGTTCATCATTCAATGCTTCTCAACCTTATTATTATCATCCTATGATGGATGCAATAACCTCTTATGATTTAGGTTACAAAGGTCCTTCTTATAATGATGTAGGAACAAGGTTGCAGAGTATGTATAATTCATTTTCTTGGACTCCTTGTGTTGCACATTGGATTAACCTAATGTGGGAAAATATAGGAGATCCTAGGTAATTTCCTGTTATTGATGAGATTATGCAAAAAGTTAAAAATGTGACAAAGTTCATTTATAATCGTGCATGGGTATTGAATTTGATGAGAAAGGAATTTACCAATATGGTAGGAATTTGTGTCATCCTGCTATAATAAGACTTGCAACAAATTTCTTATCACTTCAGTCTTTTGTTTCGATGAAGAAAAAGTTAAGACAAATGTTTACAAGTGATAAGTGGATTGCATCTTAGCATGCTAAGTGTGATGCTAGAGTGGAGGTTCGTAATATTATACTAGAAAATAGAGAATTTTGGTCTCGATGTCAATTTGTTATCCAAGTTTATGAACCTTTTGTGAGGGTGCTTTGCTTGGCTAATAGTGAAGAAAAGCCAATAATGGGTCATATTTTTGATGTCATAGAGAGAGTGGCGGAAAAAAATCAAGGCCAATATGAAGCATAAGTCTTCTTTATATACACCATATCTTTCAATCATTAATGAGAGAAGGGAAAGACAATTTTCTTCTCCATTGTTTGCGACTGAGGCATTTTTGAATCCTAGTGTTTATTTTAAATTGGATCTTACCAAGCAAGCTGAAGTTAATAGATGAATGCTTTTAACTATTATAATAATTGTTGACATTGACACGATGCAAGATCTCTTAAGCTCACAATTGGAGCATTAAAAGTTGTGTTATAGGGGATTTTGGAATGTCGATTGCTATTTGACAAAGAGGAAAACTTTTCTTAGGTATTAGTTATTTCCTTTTTTATATTTGTTGAAAATTAATTATTACTTTATTTTGTTTGTAATGCTACTTTTGTTATCTTATAACTTACAATTTCTTGGTGGGATTAATTCAAAAATGATGTTCCAAAATCGAAAAGGTTTGCAATTTGGATTTTAAGTTAATGTGTGACTGCAGCAGGCCGTGAAAGAAACTGGAGCACATTTGAATTTATCCACTTCAAAAAAAGGAACTGATTGGAGCATAAGAGGTTAAATGACTTGTTTTTGCTTGTTACAATTTAAAGCTTCGGGAAATGTATGTTATAATTTTTTATAATTTTCCAATAATTAAATTTTATTATTTACTAGGAATCTAATAATACAAGTAATTTAACTGATCCAATTTTCATTGATAATATTGATCTTTTGGTAGATTAGGTTTCTGAATAACCGAATTTGGTAGATATCAATGGCTTAGAAGATAATGCTGGATGTAAAAGCATTGACACGTCATTTGGTACATTAAATTTTAAATACTTTGTATTATTCCTAATTTTATCTTTGTATTACGATGATTGTTTGTTCATATTAATTATGGTTATTATTTATATGTAAAATATTTAAAAACTATTGTTATTTTATATTAATTGTGATTATTATTTATTATTATGATTTTTGAAAACATGGTTAGTGTAAACTTGTAAAGTATACAACACAACTGTATAATATAATAATAAACTATTTTGCAAATTCTAAAAAATTTCAGAGACTATTCAATAATTTTAAAAAATTATCTGAAATAATACCAATATTAACCGAAATTGGTACAATACTATACCGAAACTCAATCGACTACCAATTTCGGTACTGTACTTGCAACCTTTCTCATAACTCACAACTCACAAGGACGCAAGATAGCTAAGGGACCGCTACTTAATTAGTACGCAAAAAGTCAGCAATACTTAGCATGGCCATAGCATTAAAATATAGTGACGAAAGAAAGAGAGGCAGCTTCAAAATTGGGGGGCAGAACAGAACAATAGTGAAAATCTAAAAGAAGATAAAGTATTGCAGTTGAAGGCTTTTCAACCAGTTTTTAACAGAAGAGATAGCATTTCTTGTCCCCACCATGATCGTCTCGTGGTCTGACTGGAAATGTCAACGGTTTCTCTGTATAGAACCAGTCAGTTCCTTGATCTAGATAGTAGTGTTACTACAGTACACAATGGCTCAATTCCTATATTCATTTCTCTACTATATATAAACCGAATTCTTCTTCATAATTCTCACTCATATCTATTTTTTTTGCTCGGAGAATAACTAGCTAGGTATGCTATTTATTCCTTCTCCATCCTGTTTCTCCTGGGCTAATCTCCTTCTGTCTTTGACACCCATATACACCGGTATTGTTTGTACTTTATATGTTGTAAACTTATAATTGATTCACTGTTGTATATAATGAATCACAGACACATAAGAAGCTGATATACATGCCTCCTGCAACGGAAATGACCGAGGTGCAAGATGATACACTGCAAATTGGTCAATACCAAAAGGGTGTTAGGCAGCTTTATGAGAAAGGTGTCAACAGGGTTCCTTACAAGTACATACTGCCTGTTCAAGAGAGACCAGGAACAACTCAAGCGGAATTTGATATAGTAGCCAAAGAAAAAATAAAGTTGCCCGTCATTGATTTCATTGAATTGCAAGGTTCTTGTAGGCCCCAAATCCTTAAGTCTCTTGCAGATGCTTGTGAGCAATATGGTTTCTTTCAGGTGAGATTCTGGTACCTTAATTATCCCAGTAAAATAGGAAGTACTGTTTCTCTGACGATTGATGAGGGAAAAAAAGTAAAGGCTTTTCATGGATGAATGCAGGTGGTAAATCATGGCATTCCAGGCGGTGTCATCAACAATATGGTTAATGTTGCTAAGAAGTTTTTCGAGTTGCCATATGAGGAAAGATCCAAGTACATGTCATCGGATATGAACGCTTCGGTAAGATATGGAACAAGCTTCAACCAAAACAAGGACAGTGTTTTCTGTTGGAGAGATTTCTTGAAGCTAATGTGCGACCCCTTGACAGATGTCCTTCCTCATTGGCCTTCATGTCCCACGGACTTTAGGTAAGATGTATGCTTGAGTATATATAACCCTTTAACTTCTCTTCCTGTGCATTATTTTATGTGCAATAGTTCCCTTCTACTGTAATAAACTATATTAATATTTATAATTCTTAATCAGGCATTCCACAGCTACCTATGTTAAAGAAACCAAGCACTTGTTCATAAAGCTCATGCAGGCAGTACTACAGAGCCTGTTATTGGGAACCACAACTTGTAAAACAGAAGAAGACGATGAAATCATAAGGGAATTTGAACATGGAGGCCAACTACTGGTTGTGAATTGTTACCCTCCGTGCCCTGAACCTGATCTTACATTAGGAATGCCACCACATTCTGACTATGGATTTCTGACCCTTCTTCTCCAAGATGAGGTAGAGGGTTTGCAAATTCAACATCAAGGGGAATGGTTTACCGTTGAACCAATCGCCAATGCCTTTGTGGTTAACCTCGGTGATCATCTTGAGGTGGGTATGCATGAAAAAGAAAAGTGTACGGATCTTATGATACACTTAAAATTTATACACCTGAGCCCCTTTTTGCGTAAGCTAATGGAGCTTTTTTTAAATTGTGTGTTTTACTAGATCTTTAGCAATGGAAGGTACAAAAGTGTGTTGCACAGAGTTACAGTGAACTCTGACAAAAATCGCGTATCGGTGGCTTCTCTGCATAGTCTTCCCTTCACGTCAATGGTGAGGCCCTGGGCAAAGCTCATGAATGAAGCCAATCCAAGGCGCTACAAAGATACAAACTTTGCCAGCTTTCTGGAGTACATAATATCCTGCGAACCTAGGAAGAAAGAATTTTTGGAGTCAAGGAAAATTGATTTACTAAGCTAAGGAAATGGAATCCAGAGACGGACAACCCCCAAAAGTTGCTAGATGACTTTCGAGGCATCAATTATATTAACTACAGCTTGGATCTTTCACTTTTTATTTTATTTTTCTATATGTTGTGCCAATATTTGTTGTATTTTCCTATCTTCTGTTATTTATTTAATTTCTCTCTTTAAGGGATACGTGAAGGGCAACTGTGATATTAAAATAGGTAAGCAGGCTTTATAATATTATTCTACTAGCTACATATAACTAATAATAAGTTTAATTAATCTAATCAGATCAGGTCCCTTTTAGATCAGTTGTTCAATTTCCCTCCTTATTTAGGAAGCCATGTACTTATTTGTGCCTTAAAAAACAATTTTAAATCCAATGAGCTGAATTCAATCGCAATTTGCTACAGAATTAATCGGTCTAAAAGAAAAAAATGTATAGAGAAAAGCGTGAAGCAGGAAGTTTACTTATTCTAAATGCAAAATTTCAATGATTTTGTGTTTCTAGCATGTCATCAATATTTACAGATGCCAGAGTATAAACTGAAGTGGTGCATAATATTTGTTTTTTTCCTGCTTTTGCTCTTACAAAAGGACTTGCGTACCTACAAAAGATCCAATTCATCTCTGATGGACTGCTTACTTATACCTTATTTCACATCGAGCTGGTAAAATTCTAACATTTTCTTTCCACTCTCTCCCTTTCATCATCCCCGTTAATGAAAAATCATAATACTACAAAAGGTCTAAGCCCTGTAAAAGATCCCACTTAGTCTAAAGCTATTTCCATAAGAAAGAAATTTCAATACCAAG
This sequence comes from Erythroxylum rotundifolium, assembly GCA_027563915.1. Lineage (NCBI taxonomy): Eukaryota > Viridiplantae > Streptophyta > Magnoliopsida > Malpighiales > Erythroxylaceae > Erythroxylum > Erythroxylum rotundifolium. The sequence goes on from JAOSBO010007784.1 coordinate 11,229, forward strand.
TTTTAGAAGATTCTTGGAAAAGAAAATTCTAAGTCAAAATTGTGTGTTTAACGAAAAAATTCTAATGAATTTGCCCCAAAAAAAAAAAAGCTGCTAATGAAATTTGCAAAACTAAGTATTTGCATTTTAGGTTTACAAATGATGCTATTCATATATAATTAATTAGATAATAAAATATTTAAAAGGATTATATATTTGGAGACTAGAAGAAGAGTCTTGGAGTAACCGATAAAAGCTGCTGCGTACATTGATGACCATTTCTTGACCTTTACAAAGTAAGGAGTACTGTGCATTGGGATATATTGAATTTGACTTTTATATATTTGGAGACTAATACAACTTTTATGTATTCGCATAATCACAAATCATTGTAATATGCCATGCAAAAAGAGTCATGCTTAATTTCATGGAGGTGTTTAGGTAGAGACTTCCATAGCTTTCTGTCCACTAAGTGGGATTCAACGACTCGGTAAAAGGGGTAGAGGTATGGTGGTCCTAGAATGCCAAAAAAGAAAAAAAAAATTTATTCTTTCTTTTCATAGTACTACATTGTAGCACATTATGACAAAATGCCCTTTGCCAACCAAGTCCATGGGAAATGATTATGCTTCGTCACTTAGAAAGATACAGTTTTTTTAAATAAAATACAGATACTATGTATGGTCCACAGTACTGAAATCTCAAGGTGTTCTATTTAGACATCGTCTTATTCTAATTTTGTAAATACTGTATCCCGTAATTCTTTATTGTTTCACGGCTCTATAACCAAAAGGTTAGTAAAACTCGTAAAATGTATCCCATCTTTGGCCTAAGATTGAGACTAAAAGTATTGATACATATAAACAATGCTCAAGTGAGTAGAAATACTTGGGACCAACTGTAAATATTCATTTTGTTGAAGTTGGGATGCCTGTGGGTTTGCGTTAATTACTAATTAGTATTCAAAGCCGCCGGGGCCCAACGGAGAAGTTGAGTTTTGTTGGTGATTTTTCCAGGTCTGATATAGCACGTTTTTGACTTCGACTTTAACTACCGAACCATAACTCAGTGCCATTCGGTCGATCAAACCTCTCCTTCTAGTCGTTAGACAATAATATAGGATTGACTCGGTGGCTCCATTGCCTATACGGCTGGAGTCGTTAGACAATAATATAGAATTGACTCGGTGGCTGCATTGTCTATACGGCTGTAAGCACGGTGCAGTCAATCAAATGTGAGGGCTTGCAGTAAAATGACATGAAACGTCCTTTTATGTAGAGATGTCAATTTGAGCTCGGCCCAGCCCGTGGTCAACAAGTTTGGTCTAATTTGATCAACACATAGGTCGGGCCACGAGTTAAGTATGTATGGCCCGTGGCCAGTGAAATAGTGGACGGGTAGAGCCGCAGGCTGGTCCGACCAACCCGGCCCGTCCCATGACACATGGCTTGCCTATTACAAAAAAATATTTTAATCATTTATTAAAATAATTAATAAATAATTTAAGTAAGTTAACAAATTGTAATTGATATAATTCATAATTTTTACAATAACTTTTAACATGCTAACTTATTAACTTTTCATATAAATTTCTAATTAACTGAATTAAATATCCTAATTAATTATACCATTACATACATCTCAATAACTTTATTATATCATAATTAATTCATTAAAAGTTGTTATAATTTAAAGTGACCACATAATATATATATTAAAAAGAAAAAAGATGAAAATTTGAATAATTTTATGGAACATGAATATTTGATTAACTTATTAACTTTTCAAATAAAATTTTAATTAAATGTTCATACTATTACATACATCTTAATAACTTTATTATATCATAATTAATTCATTATATGTTGTTATAATTTAAAGTTATTACATAATATATATATTAAAAAGAAAAATGTAAAAATTTTATTAATTTTATGAAACATGAAAATATGATTAGCTTATTAATTTTTCATATAAATTTCTAATTAAATGTCTATACCATTACATACATCTCAATAACTTTATTATATCATAATTAATTCATTATATG
>JAOSBO010007813.1:0-13255 GCA_027563915.1 Erythroxylum rotundifolium
AGATGAATTAGGAAGAGATTGATGAGGACTTGTGCTACAAATGTGTTAGATGTAGTGGTTCAATTGAACATGCGTCAGATTTTTTGACATATCTTGATGTATAGATATGTAAATAGGATGATTATTGATTTATATTAAACCAGCGATGAATGAATACAATTTTCATGAAGAAATCTAGTTTAAATTCTATCTCTAAGAGTTCTAAAAATTGTCTTGAAGTTGAGTTTCAGATTTTGTCTCTGTTTCTGAACAGTATGGAGAAAATTGCGTATAATGCCAAATTATATGAAATTAGGTTATTTAGGAACTTTATACATATATGAACAATTTTTTAGAAGAAGCTATTGCCAAAAAACCTCATTTTCTAGATCATAATGGTCATATCATAATGGTCATACAAAACGGATCTGAAAAATAGAGTTGGAAAACCTAGATTAGAAGTTCTGTTTAATGCTTTCTGTGAAAGTTTGCCGCTGCCAACTCTTTGGTTTGCCGCGACCAACTTATAGGATTTCCTCTAGGGAAAAGTTCTCTGTGGCCATCTCCTTGGTTTTTTGTGGCCAACTTACAAGATTTTATGAGGATTCCTCTCGGGAAAAGTTCCCCGAGGCCAACTCCTGGCTTCGTTGCGACCAACTTTATTGCACAACTTAAACATGATTTGGTATTTTGATGATATCTTCACCTGTAGTTATCCAAATAGGATGAATTTTAATTTGGAGTAAACTAGAGACATAGGGCTACAAATTATCTGAAAAAAATAAAATTCCAAGCCAGATTGTAAGAATTTCAATTTCTGGGTGGAAGTTGAATATAGGGCACTGTCTCAGAATAAAAGCAGTTTGAAAAAATTTGGAGTATAGCTTTTACACTACTAAACCAAATTGAATGATTTTGGTGTCATTAGAAACTTATGAGATAGAATGACAATTCTCAACAAGAAAGTGTTCCCTAATTAATTCATTTTCATTATTTAAATGATCAAAAATAGTAGACCCGAAAGTCAGTGTTTGGAGAAAAATCTGAAATGATTCATTGGGTTATGATATTAGATTCAAAGTGTTTATTTGAGGTATAATCCCTAAGTACAAATTTTACTTAGGTGAGATTTGATATAAGATTGATAATGCAATAAGAATAATGGAAAAATACCCAGGATTGTCATCAACATGCATTATACATATTCCATATATACAGATGTGCATAAATGAATGCTTGTAATTATGCAAAGTTATTAATGTGTGTGTGCATTGTGTGTATTGCATAATTTGATGTGCAGGATACACATTGGCATTCAAACATTTCTAGATCATTGAAGCTAGTGCTAATCTGGAGCATACTGTAAGTCGACCTAGATGGTATTACTTATTGATTGCTCTATTCATATTATGTTTTGAATTATCTTATGAATGTGACATTGATTGTGTTAATTCCAAACATTGAAGGTCCGATGATCTTGATGCATGAATTTGATATTGAAGTGCTCCTTGTATGTGAATTTGATGAAATATGTGATATTTAACTTGATTGTTAAATTCAGAAGAGGCATGTGAATATGCATATGATTGAAAAAAAAGTGTTTATCAATGTTTATGTTGAACACCAGACTATGATCCGATGATAAATGTATTCTTAATGTGAATATGACACGTGAAAGTGACTGATTGATCATATAAGATTGTGAAGCATTCCATTACATGAATACATGAAAGATAAAGGCAGTTATGATCGGAGCAGCCACCAAAAAGGAGCTTAAAGCTCAGAAACTGTAATAAGAGCCTCAAGCTCGGTTGTGAATGTTCTCGATATCCACTAAGGGATATGGGACATCATTTGATATAGCCCGGTATCCACTAAGGGATATGGGCTAGATAAAAAAGCACTCGGTCACAACAAAGTAATAAATGAAAGTGAGTCACATGTGCATTATATATTCATTTAATATGTATGTTCAAATGATTGCAATATCCTGTTAATTTATAAATGAATGAGAATGTGAATATTGTGAACAAAGTGATATGTGATTATATGAACTGTATGTGTATGTGATTGAGTGAGCCATCGAGGATGGTCACTCACTAAGTTTGTAAAAACTCATCCAAAATTTTGCAATATTTTTTAGGCTCAGAAGAGTTACCCCGTTAGGCTAATGGGAGTATAACCATTGCATTCAAGCAAGAGATAGAGGTTGGGATCAGTTGGCATCTGCATAATTAGTTTCATTAATTCCTTTCTTGTATAAAAGAATGTATTCTGAGGTTTTTGTATCATGTTTATTGATCATATCTACTTTTGTAATAACTTTCCAAAATGGAAAGGGTTGTAAATGAAATTAATTTTGCGTGCAATCATTATATATGTGATTAAAAAAGTTTATGATTGAAACGAGCCCGAATTGATTATTGATTTTACAAAAAAGTGTGCATTGCTTTAAAAAAGAAAAGAAAAAAGATTTTTGTAAAGAGATTTGACTAACTGAGTGCTCTAGCATGTCACCCTTACAGGGCTCAGACTTGGATATCACTTATGATGTCGGGTACGAGTCTTGCGGGATTGGGGTGCTACATCAAGTTATATAAAGAGAGGGACAGGAAGTGGCATGATGGTCACATTAAGAAGAAAGAATTTAAGAGTGGAGATTTGGTCCTTTTGTTCAATTCAAAACTTCAACTGTTTCCCAGAAAGCTTAAGTCAAGATGGAGTGGACCCTCTAAAATTCTTCAAGTGCTTCCCCATGGAGCATTGGAGTTGGAAAATGATAAGGGGGAAATATTCAAGGTTAATGGGCATCGTTGCAAACCATATTATGAAGGGACATGTCTATAAGAAAGCGACGTTATCTCTTTCATTTCTTCCACTCTTTTATGAATGAATGAAGAATGGTCAAGTTAATGACCTTAATTTAGCATGTTTACCTTTATTTTGATTGTCTTTGTCTATTCAAATGTTTGAATTGAGTTCGATTGATATCAATTTTCTTGTTGTTTGAATTTCAACTTTTTTTCTTTTCAAATTTCTTGTTGATGATATTACCTTGATATGTTTGTAGGTTTTGGGATCATGGAGAATAAATGTAAATGTTGGAAGAAGGTTTAGAAGTGGAAGAATCACCAATTCCCACTTTTGTGGCAATTGAGTTTATTCCCACGAGCATGGGAAATCTCTCCAGAAACTTTCTTGAGAGAGATCCTACGATCGTGGTAATTTTGGTGATTCACATGAGCATGGGAATTCTCTCCAGAAACTTAAAGTTTCCCTCCCCTATTTTCTCTCACACATTCTCAAAAATTTCACTCCCTCTCTCTTTAACCCACGACATTCTCTCTTCCCACTCTCTAACACTCTTCATTTTCCTCTAGATTCTTGGTACATTCTTTTTCTATTCTCATTAATTTTACAATCCTTTCATCTTTTCATGCATTAATAATTCAAAAACATAAGGATCCGGGCAAGATTTTGCTCTCTCTCTCTCTAAAATACAAATTTTACTCTCTCTCTCATTTTTATAGATTTTCTTCTTACAATGGCACCACCAAGGATGATGATGGCAAGGAAATTGGTTGACGAACTCTGCTTGTAAGTTTCTGGTGAAAGTAAGCCTTACCTAGCTAGAGCTTGTCGGGCCCTATTCCCAATTTACTCAAAAAAAGATGGTGCACGTATTTTGATTTTGAAGTGTTAGAGAACATAGTAGTGAGATGACAACTTTAGCAATTAGCTGTAAGCGTAGGGTGGAGAATTTGCATACAATGCCACATGATATGTTTGACATATCATACTTAAGGCGCTCCGAGATTATGGAGTCCCATTCTATAGAACTTTACAATCCTCATATGTGTGTTGTAGTGAGGAATAGGAGGGGCCAAGATATAGCCGCTTCCCAATCTTCCACCTCCCAAATAGCCCTAGAGCCAAAGCAAAAAGTAGTAGAGGCAGGATTGAGTGCATCAACAGAGGTCGACTGATTTCAACATATCCTCAACTAGATGCCCTCTAACCAACAACAGATGACATCGCAAATCAATGACCTCAGAAGAAAAATGTGGCAAGTCCACACTGTTTGAAGAAGAGGTTCCTCAACTTCTACCGAGGGAACAACTTTGAAACTTCTTCGCCCACAACGTCGCCACGATCATCTCCATAAGCTACTTCTTTCCTTATACTTTTATTTTTGTTATTTCTTTTGTTTGGTTTCATATCATTTGTGTGTGTTATGTCTTTTGTTTAGTTTGATTTCTTTTGTTTGGATTTATGTCATTAATCTAGTTTTAATTTCTTTTATTTGTTTGTTTCACCTTCTTTTGTTTGGTTTAATGTCATTTTCCCTCATTTGGTGGTTGACTTGTCACATTGAAGACAATGTGATCTTTAAGTGTGGGGAGGTGACATCACAACCTTTTCAATTGCATTGTGTTCATTGTGTTAAATAGCGTGCATGTTTAGGCAGAGCATATGGCAATGGAACCAAACTTGAATCAATCTGATGAATACTGACATGAAATTACTCATGCTAGCTGGAATTAAATTGAATGTATGCTTGAACTCGGATTAGGCTACTTAAGTAGAAAGTGAACTATGTTAAGTGATGAAAAGTAGTTGGATGCATATGCTTATTTATAAATTGACATTTGAGCAATGAGGTAGTGCAAAGAAGCATAATGAGTTTTCATTTGGGCCAAAGTGAGAATTGAGCCATATGACTCTATACATAGTCATTCTGTTTCTTTGTTAAGTGATACTTCCTTAGGTTATTACCTTCAAAACTTGTTTTGAATCGGCTTGAGTCTACTAGATGCATGCTCAATAAAGATGATTAAGGAGTTTTTTAGTGTTAAGCCTTAACTTATATAACAATCCTTTGTATTATCCTTTTCTACCCCTATTGATCCTTAAACACTTGAGGGAAATGAGTGAAAATTGTGACAAAGATTCTTCTTTTACATCTTTACTTATCTTTGAGTGATGGTGTCAATTGTTGAATTTGCTTATGTACACCAATGAAAAAGGTAGTCATGATATGTGTATTAACTTAATATTTGAGTTGGCTTGAATTTGAGGGATTGTATGATTTGATCTTTGTAAAAATGAAGTGATAGAATTGAGTGGTTGTATTTATTTTTCTCGAGGACAAGCAAAGATTTAAGTGTGGAGATGTTGATAGGTGTGCATTAGTATATGTTTTTCTAGGTAATTGGCATGCGCTTTCTTGTATAATTGTTGATCATTGTTGTAGTTTAGGATTCATTTTGTACGATTTCATTTAGTTTGATTTCCTTTGGTGTTGTTTTATGTTGGTGTTAATTTAGGGTAAGAATTGACTATTTCTATGTAGGAATGAAGATGGAGCAACTTAGAGCTTGAGCCAGAGATCAAAGAGGAAAAGAAAGGGGGAAGTTTTCTGTAGGCAATTCTCGCGATCGTGAGAATCATTCCAATTCCCATAATTGTTAGAATTACAATCCGAACCAGTACACGGGGCTTCATTAAATGTATTTGACTATTAAAGGATAATTAAGCCTATATATGAAGGGTTCTGTAGAAACACCATCTTTGAGTGAAGAATACAATATTCAAGTCTTGAGGAAGGTGAATATTCAAGGATTATCATCAAGATTGGGGAAAATAGCACGTCAACATCCAAAAGTCCGGATTTTGGAAAAGAAGAGAAAAAGTTTCCTTTATTCAATTTTCTGTGTTTTTACTTCTTCTATTCTTTGTAAGATGGTTTATTTGAATGTTGATGATGTTGTAGAGACCATGCTAGGCTGAATAAGTTTTAGGGATTGCTTTTGAGCTATTTTGTTAAAATCCTACTTTATTGAATTGAATGACAGTGTCATTGGTGATTGTTGACTTTATTTGTTATCTTGCAACAAATCCAGAGAGTGAGTAAGATTAATTGTTTAGGATTCTACAACAAGAGTTGGTAGTTGTTGATGGTAAAACCTATTTACTTATTTCATTCTCAAAAATCGCAAGTGAATGGGTAGTGACTTATAGTTAAAAAAGAGTGGATATCGATCCCATAGGGATTGATACCTAGACATCGCTTAATTTAGACACAAATTTTTTTAAGAAATGAAATTGTTAAATGTGAATAATATAGAAAATTAAATTAAAATTAAAAGACTAATGTAAACAATGAATAATAAAATAATTACAGAAAATCTAAATTCAAGAATCTAAATTCTAGAGATTACTTTTCCCTTATTTGGTCTCCCTTTTATTTTATTGATTGAATTATGTCTCACCATAGATGTTCAAATGTACTAATTACCCTCTCTCAAGGTGTAACTATTTGTCCCTAATTGAATTAACGGGAATCGATTGAACGATCTCTTAACTTACCCAATGACTCTACCGATTCAACTAGTTATTAAGCTATCCTATAGGTGATCAATTGACTAGTAGAGATCTCTCTTCTAAATATTCAATTATATGATGATTTTCAGTCTATAGGTCACCAACTCTCATTATAAAATCTTACAAAAATCTCATTTTCACTCACTGTCTCAATTTATTGCAAGATGAAAATTAAGAGCAACAATCAACAAAGAAAATTGCATTTAATTCAATAAAATAGGACTTCTAACAAAATAGTTCCAAAGCATTCCCTACAATGAAATCAGCCTAACATGATCTCCATAACATCTTAAACAATCAAATAAACCATTTTTACAAAGAATATAAGAGATTAGAATGACAGAAAACGGAATGGACATTCTCTTTCTCTTCTTTGCCAAAATTTGGAATTTTGGTGTTAATGTGCTATTTTGCTCAATCTTAATGATGATCCTTGTCTTCAATCCTTCCTTAATGCTCCAAACATGTGTTCTTCACTCGAGGATGGTGTTTCTACAGGTAGGTGTCATCCCCTTTGAAGATGGAGGCTTATTAAATAGCACAAAAACCCTAGGTTTAGTGAAGTCTCACAGATTGCCTTCGGATTACAATTCCCAAGCCTGTGGGAATTTGCCTGATTACCACGAGCATGGGAATTGGTCACAGAAACTCTTCATTTCTTCTGTAATCCCCACGTTTAGTGGGAATTTGCATGATTCCCATGAATGTGGGAATTGGGCACAAAACCACTCTTCTTGTCTTTTCTTCTTTGATCTTTTGTTCAACCTCCAAGTTGCTCCCTCTTCTTTCCTACACAAAAATAGTCAATTCTTATCCTCAATTAGCTTCAAACACACAAGAACAACAATAGAAATGAAACTTTAATGAAAACAAACAAAATTAATCCCAAGCTAGAACAATAAATAACAATTAGACTAGAAAAAACATGTGAAATTCCTATCAAAACATATCCTAATCGAGACCTATCAGCAGCCTATAGACATACAATTATCACGTTAATTGATTAGCTAGAAGAGAGGTCCCAGGGAATTCAATTAATCAACCATAGGATAGCTTAATAACTAGTTGAATAGGTAGAGTCATTGGGTAGGTTGAGAGATTGTCCAATTGATTCCCTTTAATTCAATTAGGGACAATTAATTACACCTTGAGAGGGTAATTAATACATTCAAAAATCTAGGGTAAGACACAATTCAATTAATAAAATGGGAGGGAGACAAAATAGGAAAAAAGTAATCTCTAGTCTTCAAATTCTTGAATTCCAATTTTCTACAATTTTAGCATTGCCTATTACTTTGTGTTAGTCATTTATTTTTAATTTAATTATTCAGATTATTTTGATTAAACAATTTCATTTCTCAAACAATGTTTTGTCTAAATTAAGTGGTGTCTGGGCATCAATCACTGTGAGATCGATATCTGCTTTTAGGCTACAAGGCAATACCTGTATAGTTGTGGTTTTTGAGCGTAAAATGAATAGATTGTGTTATACAGTTATGCATCAACATGAATCTGAAAGAAATAAGTGTACTCAATAAAAATTGTTTAATGTTGTACTTAGGTTTGATGAGCATATGAAACTGACTGTGCATCATGAATAAATGATATTGATAGCATATTTTAATGCCTGATCAGATAAAGGAATTTGAGACCTGAGTGGCTGATAGTTGTGTTTTACATAATGTTTTAGAGTTTAATTTCTTATGCATTTAGTGTTAAAGTTGGTGTTGAGCATGCATTTAGAACTTAATTAGGTTATTTTATGTATTTCATTATGTTTATGGGTTAGTTGGAATTCTTAAGCATAAATTGTATATTTTTTGAGGTAACTTGATGTGGGTTCTAGAGTTGCAGGGCAAACAGGGAAGAGCGGTGAAGATTTAAAGAGTTTTGGGCTTAAGGACATAGGCCACGATTGTGCATATACACCATAGCCGTCACAGAGAAGGAAGAAAAAGAATAAACCAGGCTGCGATCGTGAACTGTGAGCCACAATCATGACAAAAAATGACAATTCAGGCCACGATCATACATATCAAGTCACATTCGTGACAGAAAGGGTAAAGTGTCAGCCACGATCATGACATGCAGTGCCATGATCTTGCCTTACATTGGGCCGATGCGAAAACTCAATTTTTGGATTAATTTTCAGACCAGTTCGACCCCAAGTTTGCCCTAATGCTACAAGAGCATAAATAGAACAATCCTTAGCAATTTTCAGGGGGAAGAAGAGAGAGAAGAGACCTAAGCAAAGAGGTGAAATTACGCAATTATCCGAGAGCGACCTAGAGAGAGATCAAGTGATTGAGGAAGGAGACAAAAGAAGAGAGGCACAAAGATACACTTAATGCGACATACTTCCTAGAATAGGTGGTTTCCCTTGATGCGACATACTTCCTAGAATAAGTGGTTTCCCACAGTCGCAACCTCTGAGATGCATTCCAATAGTACTTTCAATTTGTATTTGAATTTCGTTGATGTATGAGAATTAAGGATTTATTGGAATACTTGTTGTTGAGTGTTGATCTTTTGTTTAAACTCACTTTTGTGGTGTTTTGTTCTTTAGATTAATAAAGTTTCTTTGATTATATTTATTTGATTTAATTGTGATTCAATTTGATTCTTTATAACTCGGCAATAAACTGAGAGGGTATGCCGAATGAAAATCATCGATTTAGGCTAACAAGAGTTATGTAGATCAATAGGTAGAGAGTTGAATCAAACTAATAAAGTCGTGTAACGAGAGATCAAATATAGATTCCTGGTAGGTTAACAGACAACTGAGAACTAATTTAGGTTTTGGTCAATCATAAATTGATAGATTGCGATTCCATAATTTAAATTAGGGATTATCAATTAGGGTGAAGAATTAGAACTCGAGAGAGAGTAATTCACCCTAGGATCATCTAGGCCCATTAAGTTGGAATTTGCATAATTAAGTAGATTTTCTTTAATTGTGAATATGTTCCCCTTTCCTCTCATTTGGTCATTTCTAGGTTGATTGTCGGATTAATAGTGTGATTTGCTATTTTGTTTATTTCTTGGAGCGTAAATTTCTCATAAGCGATTCTTGATTAATTTTAATTTCTTCACTAGCTAGTTAATTAGGAATTGTGAACTTAGCTACTTTAGATTTTAGGTTTAGTTCCCTTCCTCGTCGGATCAATACCTGTGCACTTGTGGTAATTACCAAGGATATAAATAGTAAAACTTAATGCATGTAACCTTAAGTGAGTAAGTTTTTGGTGCCATTGCCGGGCAATGCGAATTTTAGTTCTTTAGTCTAAGGCTTTTCATCACCTTTTTTTTCGCTTAAAAAAATTAAAGGAGTTGTATACAAAGTAAGGACACATCAAGAAATTTTAGAGTGAGAGAGAGACATCTAAAGAGTGGAGAGCTAAGATGAGATAAAAAGAACGGTCATGGAAGATAGATATTGTAGGGAGCAAGGATATTTTAAGAATTACAATCAGCCATAGTATGGTTGGGGAAATAACGACCTTTATTGGAATTTGTACACTTTGGGTTGGCAAAACCACCCCAAATTCTATTGGTCCAATAAGGTAGGGACTCCTTTAGGCCATCAAGACCTAACTGAAGTTCAATATGATGAATTTAGTTCATAGGAGTCCAAGGTAAACAAAATCATGGATAAGCTCACGATATGGAAGAGAACCAGAAGAGACTGGAAAAGAAGTTTGAGCAAGTGGCAGAAGATCATACATCTTCTATTCATAACTTAGAGGTTCAAATATGCTAGCTTTCTAGGGAATTTTGTAAGCAAAGTGTGGAAAATTGTTTGCGCAGCATGAAAGTAAATTCAATAGAGCCATGTCAGGGTATCACACTTATGAATGGGGTAGAATTAGAAGAACCAGTGAAAGACAATGTCGAACTCCAACTTAATGATGACTAAGTGACGAGCAAAGTGTTCAAAGAAAAGAATGTTAACCTTCCCTATTATTCACCAATGCTAAATATACCATATTTGACCATCGAAAAATCTTAGGTAGACGTCCCTGTAAAGAACCCTATCCTTTGGATTGATGATGATGAAGAGACATTCCATATGAATGAAGAATTTAAAAATATGAGGGTTAGTAAGTCATTCAGGATAATTGATGTGTTCGAATATTATAAAGAATAAGAGGTAAAAAATAAATGACTATAAACATCGATTTGCAGGAAGCGATTAAATCTCTATTCCGGAAGCAGAAGAAGCTGAGGAGACGAAGGTGATTAAGGAAGAAGGAGAGCAACTCACCTTTATACAAGACAAACTGTTGGATTTAATGAAAGATTCAGGGAGTTTTGTTATTCCTTGTTATATTGACAGTTTATCTGAAAAAAGGACCTTATTGACCTTACTTGTTTTCCATAATGTTATCTATATTGTCCTTTTGATTATTCAGGAAATTGTAGCTTACTTATAAGCTACAAAATTGAGGTTAAGGGAAAACGGTGGAAGTAAGCCACTCATAATTGATCCGGGTTGAGTTTCAAAGGATGTAAGGTCAAGCTAATGACCTTAAATTAGCATGTTTAGTAGTTAGATTTAAATTATTGTGTAGTTAGGTTTGTTTTAATTCTTAAAATAAGTTTTGAACAATTTGGAATGGTTTGAATTGTTAATTCTTTTGCTCTCTTGGATCACCTATAAGATAGGCAAACATTCTTGATGTTAAGCAGATTTGGTCTCAACATTATCTCCATCGCAACCTCCATCACTATAAACAGTTTCGTGTTCTAACCTTTTTCTTTTCAATTTTTTTAGTATTTTCTTGTCATGTTTTCATATAATTTGTTTCTTTGCCCTTGGTGTGTTGTGTACCCTTCTCACATTGAGGATAATGTGTTGTTCAACTGTGGGGAGGTATTCCATGTTTTCTTTTGTATGTGATTTTGCATGATAGCATTAGGTTGCATTGTGAATTGTGTGAATGTGTCAATAGCTTAGATTGAGTGAAATTTTTTAACTTTGGATATAGTCTATTACTTTGTGAATGATCATTAGCTGCGAAATTAGTACATTAGGGCCTTGGATAAATATGCATCCTAATTAGGACTTAGTGTAAATTTAGCACCATCTAGATTGTCACATTCATTTATAATTTGAGGCCTTTTGGTCTAGGTAGCTTGACAAGTATTTTTCATGGAAACGAAAAACAAAAAGTAACAAGGTAGGTAATACATTAAAAAAAAAGATGTGTTAATAATCACTATTCCGCTGGCCCTTGGGTTATGAATAGAGAAAGTAGCCAGTTGAAAACATGATATAGCTGAGTAACCATATCGACACGCATCACAAATGTGTGCCTTCGTGTAAAAAGGCTATAATGATGTTTCAACCAAGTTTTTAATAAATGACTTAGTCGAGTAGTCGAATCTACATTCATCAAAAAAATGTTTGCCTTTGAGTAAAAGACTAAGTCTAAAAAAAATTCTGTGTGACCTTAATTAAAAGCCTACTAGACTTGTAATAAGCTTGAATTTTCATAGATTCATACTTAGGAATAGTTACGAAAGCCTAAGGGACCGAAAAATTATCACTGTGTGTGTACAATTAAAAAAGGTAATTAAGTTAACATCTATGTCTTGATTTAGTTGTATATTGAGCCAAAGCCCTAAACAACGTATTTTGCTTGTTAATGATTTTCCATAATTCGAATAGTTGTGTCCAAGTTTAAATTTGTTTCATGAAAATTATAGCCATTGTCACATTATTGCATTGTGTGTATTATATGTTGTGTTATGTGCTGTTGTTTTGTTTGCTTGAGGACAAGCAAACATTTAAGTGTGTGGATGTTGATAGTTGTGTTTTGCATGATGTTTTAGAGTTTAATTTGTTATGCATTTATTGTTAAAGTGAATGTTGAGCATGCATTTAGAACTTAATTAGGTTATTTTGTGTATTTAAGAATGCTTATAGGTAAGTTGGAATTGTTGAGCTTAAATTATGTATTTTTGAGGTACCTTGATGTGGGTGCTAATATTACAGGGCAAACAGGGAAGAACAGTGAACATTTGAAGAGTTTTGGGCTTAAGAACATAGGCCACGATCATGCATATAGGCCATAATTGTGACAGAGAAGGAAAAAAAAGAAGCAACCAGGCCACGATCATGTTCTTTGAGCCACGATCGTGACAGAAAGTGACAAGTCAGGCCACGATCGTGCATGTCAAGTGATGCTCGTGACAAAAAGGGTAAAATGTCGGCCACGATCGTGGCATGCAGTGCCACGATCCTGCCCTGTGTCAGGCTGATGCGAAAACTTAATTTTTTAATTAATTTTCAGACTGTTTTGACCCCGAGTTTGACCTAAGGCTGGTAGAGAACAAATAAAACAATCCCTAGCAGCCGTGAGGGGGGAAGAAGAGAGCGAAGAGACTTAATCAAAGAGGTGAAATTTTACAATTATCTGAGAGCGACCTAGAGAGAGATTGAGTGATTGATGAAGGAGACAAAAGAAGAGAGGCACAAAGACATGCTTGATGCGATGTACTTCCCAGAATAGGTGGTTTCCCACAATTGCAATCTCTGAGATCCATTCCGACAGTACTTTTAATTTGTATTTGAATTTCATTGATGTATGAGATTTGAGGATTTATTGGAATACTTTTTGTTGAGTATTAATCTTTTGTCTAAACTCACTTTAGTGGTGTTTTGTTCTTGAGATTAATAAAGTTTCTGATGGGTGTCGAATCCACCAAAAATAATTCCCAAACACCAAATAAATATGAATTGCGCACAGTGGTAAGTGGGGTCGATCCACAGAGAATGGAAAAAATTGATTCTATTCAAATGCCAAAGAACAAATGAAATTAATAAAAAGGGGGTTTGGATTTTTCTACTAAAACCACTAACTAATCTGATCACTAATAAATTATCAAC
>JAOSBO010007828.1:0-33148 GCA_027563915.1 Erythroxylum rotundifolium
TTTATTAATAATAAATATTTTCATTACAAAACTGTAACTGAAGAAGATAAAGTTACATGTAAATACACTTGCTTTCCGAGGCACTATATTTACATAACTCCAACAATTGTGTGGTCTTTATCCCTAGTGGGTTACTTTTTAGAAAAACATCTAACTTTCTTCAGGTGTAATATTAGGCAAGCTCCAAATGGAGTAAATTGGTACTAAAGAAAATATTACTCTTTAACAAGGATGTTTTCATTCCCCAAAGATGCAAATTTGTTTAGAATTATCCAATAGGGTCTTTAGCACATAACATGTCAGCCTTTCCTCTTTAAAACATGTTGCCTTGGAATAAGGTTGGATAGAAATAAAGTTAAATAAATTCCTATATGGGTTAACTTTCAAAATGATGCTCTAGAATATTGGAAGGTTAATGGATTTAGCTTCCTTGCAACTGAAAGCTTAAATAGGTTTTTGAAGCCCTTAAAATTAATTCTATTATACTAACTTCTTATACTATTCATGAAACTTGGTCAAATCCTAAGAGAGCTAAACATTAGTATCTTAATTTCAATTGTTTAAAAAATAAGGGACTTATGGTTAATTAAGTAATTAAATAAATTTATCAAGGAATCAAAATAAATCAACTTAGTATTAAAGTGAGAAATTCAATTGTATTTAACTTTGATTTAAGTGAAAGATCTCATCTAACTATAACTTTGATCATTATTCTAAAAAGAGTAATTTTCACAAATTAAGAATTTAGTCTAAAACCTTATAATAGTCATAATAAGTCTTAAGTTTTCATAAATTAATTAATTAAAACCTTACATTAAAACCAAAAATTACCATAAATTGATTAGGTATGTTATCATTCCATATCAATTAAATGATAGCAATCAACTTAATGAAAAGACTAAACCCTAAATTAAATAATCAAGATAGCTACAATTATTCAATTTAGCTTTCTTATTTATCATAAGTTAAGTATGCAGATTCATAACCTACTTCCTATTTATAGCAATCATTTATGATAATTATAAATCACTAAATTCATGGATAGCTATAGAATAATTAACATCGAATTAATTTTTCAGATTAATCAACATTGATTGCTCATTAAGAAAAAGAGCATAAAACAAAACATACTTGAAGTAGAACAAATCTAGGATTAGAACAAACTTTTACAAGGTTAGAATTATAGTTTTAAGTTCCCTTTAATAAGAATATTTGGATTTAGCCACTCATGGTTTTAGTTCCAACACTAAAAATAGATGAAAAGATGAAAAATGAAGAGAAAACACAAAGAAAAATTAAAAGAGAATTATGAAGAAGGTATGTGATATGTTTTTCTACTTTTTTCCTACTGAAAAACTAACTTCTTTTAATATTATATTGATTCTTTTGTAAAAAAAAATCCAAATCCATACGTAACAGGACTAGGAATAAGTCTCCTAATTAAAATAAAGCTCTTTGAGTGAATTTGGCTTTATAGGTGGTCTCTCTTTAACAATTGTAGCAATATGCCTTCTTTTTTCCAAAATTTGTGGTTTTAACAAGTATTACTCCAATTTGATCAAATCTACACTTATAACCTCCTAAAATAAAACAAATAATAATTATATTAATTAAGTACCAAAATAAATCTAAAGAAAAAGAGCTAAGGCTGATAGGTGTGAATTACATAATGTTTTAGGGTTTAAAATGTTATGTATTAAGTTTTAATCTTATTGTTTGGTAAGTGTTTGGGTTAGAATTGTGTTAGTTTAAGTATTTAACTATTTTTCTAGGTTAGTATAAGTCTTTGAGCTTAAATATTGTGTTTTTCAGGTACCTTGATGTGTTTGTTAGTTTTTTAGGGTCAACGTCGAAGATTAAAGAAGTTTTGGAGACTTTCGGGCCGAATCCACAACCTATGATCATGCCATAATAGGCCAAGATTGAGACAAAGACATGTCAGCCACTATACCCCAAACCATGATCATGGCACTTGGGCTACGATCATAACAGAAAGGTTTTTTCCTGTGACAAAAAGGTGCCACGATCGTGGCCAGTATTGAGCAGATACGAAAACAAGTGAAAACGACAAGTTTTGAAGAACCCTAGGGTTACCAAGGAATTTAAAGAACATGAAGAATAGAAGAAGGGAGTTTTTGCATCAGCCATATCCCAAAACCCTAGAGAGCTCTATTGAGAGATTGATGAAGGACAAATGAAGAGAGATATGGAGAAAAAGCTTGACGCGAAGCACTTTCCTAAATAGGAGGTCTCCCAACATCACTACCTCTATCATCATTCATTCTGAGTTTTTCTGGTTTTGATCATTTTTACAATTGTATAGAATTTGATATAGCAATAGATGATAGATTTGAATGTTGAGATATATCTAAACTCACCTTCAGAAATTTTGTCTTTGTTATTAATAAAAGTTGATTGATTACATTTTTCTGTAGTTATTTGTGATTTGATTTCTTCACGTCATAAGTCAGTAATAAACTAAAAGGGTGCATCGAGTGAAAATCATTAAATTGTGCTAACGAGATTTAGGTTGTTTAATAGATCAATATGGTAAATTTGTGTAACGAGAGATCAAGCATAGGTTTTTGGTAGGTTATTAGACAAATTCCGAACCAATTTAGGTTTTTGTTAAATTATGAATTGACAGGTTGCAATTACCATAATCTAATTAGGATTTATTAATTAAGGTTAAAGATTATAAGTCGAGAGAGAGTAATCTACCCGAGGACCATCTAAACTAGTAATTCAATAATTTCATAATCAATGCGGTTTTCATTAAAGTCAAATAAAAATCCCCTATCTCTCAATTGGTAGTTCCTAGATAGATTCTTAATTTGGTTGTGTAATTGCTATCTTATTTATCATTTCTAATTTAATTCTTGAATTTGATTGTTTGATTGAATAATTTTCTATCTTAGTTTGTTTATTGTGAATTATTGTAATTTTGAGTTAAGCCTTAGAATTTAGGAATAGATTATTCCTCCTCGTGGGATCAATACCTTAGATACAATGCAAACGACCGTGTGCTTGCAAAAATATCAAGGTTTAAAATAATGAAACTTTATCATATCAGAACCTGCGATCAAGTTTTTGGCATCGTTGCTAAGGAGGTAATTATTTTAGTTCCATAGTTTAAGGTGTTTAGATTAGTTTTAAATTTTTATTTTTATTCCTTATTTTAATCAAAATTCATGCTCTTGCATGAACATAAGAGTCACGAGAGGGTTGAGTCATGCAGCAGAATCTTTAGATTTAGATATCACTCGACTAGAACGAACCCCTTAAGAAAGCTTGGAGAGAGGAAGAAGAAGAGATCAAGAACAAAAATGGCTGAAGAGTTTCATTGGAATATGGATCACAGAGTGAACCAAAGCCGACAATAAATGCACATATAGTGAACTTCCTCGAAATCTATGATAATTTTTGGTACCATCATATGTCAGAAGATGCAATTAGAGTTCGACTATTTCCCTTTACTCTTAGAGATAGAGCGAAAGCTTGGTATCATTCCCTTAGCCCAGCTAACATCACAACATAGGATCAGCTAGTTTGTGCCTTCTTGGATAAGTATTTCCCATTGACTAAGATCACCAAGATCATTAAGGAAATCAATAATTTCTAGTAAGGTGACGAGGAATCAACCTACAAAGCATGGTAGAGATATAAGGATTTGCAACAAAAGTGCCTACACTATAACCTACCTAAGGAATTCCTGTTGCAAACATTTTACAATGGAGTGAACCCACCAATGAGAGGTAGAATTGATGCAGCTTTAGGAGGATCACTAATGCAGAAGACAGTGGATGAAGTAAAAGGGCTAACTGATGAGATGGTGATCAGTAGTTACTTGTGGACGAATGAGTGGGGGAGGCAACTTATTACTTTCAAAGATCATAAAGAAATCGTCATGGTTAATCAAATGACTGAAATGCAAGAGAAGATAGACAACTTGACACTATAACTTAATAGTATGAAGGCATCGTCCTCATCTTCAGTGAAGACCATACAATTAAAGTGTGAGCTTTGTGGACAGACAGACCATGATATTATGGATTGTTATTTGATGAGAGAAGACAATCGGGAGTGAGCAAACTCTACTTCAACACCTACAACCTGGAGTGGAAGAACCACCCTAACTTCTCTTAGATAAACAATGTTGGAGGATAATTTAGGCCATAAGGACAAGTGATCTTCTGTCAAGATAAACCAAGCTCGATGGAATCTAAGTTGGATAAAATTTTAAATATGCTTGGAACTCTAAACGATGTGCAAAGGAAGCTAGAAGGAAAATTTGAGCAAGTCACTAAGGACTATGCTTCCTCAAGCCATAATTTAGAAGCCCAAGTGAATCAATTGTCAAATGCATTTTCTTTGCGAAATGTGGGATATATTCCTAACACTTTAAGAACAAAACCAAAGGAGTGACTAAAGGCTATCAAACTTCGAAGCGGGAAGGAACTTGAACCACCCATACGAACAATGGAGGAGCCTGTCCATCTTGATGAGAAAAATCAAGAAAAGGAGAAAGAGGTGGACATGAGTGAATATCCTCCTTGTGTCGCCCTTTACCATATCAAACCAAAGTCCCTTTTCCTCAACAATTACAAAAGAAGAACTTAGATACACAATTTGTAAAGTTTGTTGAGAAATTAAAAATGTAGCAGATAAATCTCTCCTTTGTAGAGGCGTTGGAACATATGCCTAAATATTCTAAAATTTTAAAAGACATAGTATCAAAAAAGCATACTTAGGAGAATAATCAGATGGTAGCTCTTACTGGCATGTGTAGCTCCATAGTCACCAGTCAAATGTCATCTAAATTGAAAGATCCAGGGAGTTTCACATTACCTTGTATGGTTGGTGAGTTTGAATTTTCTAAATGTTTGTCTGATTTGGGAGCAAGCACTAATCTTATGCCTCTGTAGATATTAAAGAAGTTGGGATTAGGGAAGGTCAAGCCAACATCAATGTTAATTCAGTTGGCTGATCAATCCATTAAGAGACCATTTGGAATAGTGGAAGATGTTCCAATTCAAGTGGATAAGTTCATTATTCCAATAGATTTTGTGGTTCTGGATTTTGGAAAAGATAAGAACTGCCCATTGATCTAAGATCGACCATTTATGAATACAGGAAAACCATAATTGATGTTTGAAATTGGAATCTAACACTTCGAATAGGTGAGGATTAGATTGAATTCAATATGAAGAAGGCCTTGAAGAATCCAATAACTAGTAGCACATACATGAAGGTTGAAATTATGGATCAACGTTGGCAAGAACAGGTTGAGAGTTGCATCACAAAATTTCAGGTAGTGGAGGTAGAGGTAGACAATGGATATCAAAACCAAAAATCTAAAGGAGATGATGAGATAGAAGAGTTAGACTTTCAAACACATGAAGATAAATTGGTTCGAACTGAAGCACCCATACCATTATCTATAGAAAAATCACCGATATTAGACCTTAAAACTTTGCCTGCACATCTCAGATATACCTTTCTAGGTGAAGGTCAAACGTTACCAATAATAATTTATCCCATCTATGATAGTGAATGGGTCAGGCCAGTATAATGTGAACTTAAGAAGGGTGGAATGACGGTAATAGAAAGTGATAGTGGAGAAGTAATTTCAATAAGAACAGTTACAGGATGAAGAGTATGCGTAGATTATAGCAAACCCAATCCCAACTTAGTGACTAAAAAAGATCACTTTTCTCTTCTATTTATAGACTAGATAATAGAAAGGATAGCTGGCCATTCATTTTATTGCTTCCTAGATGGATATTCAGGCTATAACCAGATTTTCACTTACCCTAATAATCTGGAGAAGACCACATTTACTTGCCTTTATGGTACCTTTACGTACAGATAGATGTCATTCGGACTTGGCAATGCCCCAGCTACATTTTGAGATGTATGGTCTATATTCGCCGACATGATAGAAGATATAATGGAGGTGTTCATAGATGATTTTTCGGTCTCTGGAGATTCTTTCGACATATGTTTAACTAATTTAGATAAAGTTGTTTAAAGATGTAAAGAGTCACAATTGGTGCTGAATTGAGAGAAATGTCATTTTATGGTGCAAGAAGGGATAATACTATGGCATAAAATCTACATCAAGGATTTGAAGTTAATAGAGCAAAAACAAAAGTGATAGAGAAACTTCGACCATTAAGAAATGTAAAAGGTGTGTAAGGATTTTTAGGTCATGTAGGATTTTATTGTCAATTTATCAAATACTTTTCACAAACTGAAAGGCCTTTGACAAACCTTTTAGTCAAGGATGTGCCTTTCCTGTTTGATGACAAGTGTATGGCTACATTCAACACATTAAAGGAGGCGTTAATATTAACACCAATTTTTTCACCACTGGACTAGACACTTCCGTTTGAAGTTATGTGTATTGCAAGTGACCAAGCTATTGGTTGTAGTTTGGGCCGAAGGAAAGATAAGAAGTTGTATGTGATTTACTAAGCTAGTAAGACCCTTATAGGACCCCAATTGAATTACACCACTACAAAAAAGGAACTACTCACAGTAGTGTATGCATGTGATAAGCTTCAACAATATCTTTTAGGCTTAAAGGTAATCGTATTCATAAATCACGCGGTACTAAAATACCTTTTCAACAAGAAAGATGCAAAACCTAGGCTCATTTGATAGGTTTTACTCATAAAAGAATTTGATATAGAGGTGAGAGATAAAAAGGCAGTAAAAAAATGTAGTTGCAGACCACTTATAAAGACTTGAGGGAAGGGAATGTGAGCCAAGCGACAATATTAGCAAAAATTTCCCCAATGAAACTCTGATGCTACTCGAGAGCTTGACTGTACCATGGTTTGCTGATATCGCAAGTTATGTTGCTAGTGGTAAGCTTCTGTCAGATCTCTCTTACTAACAAAGAAAGAAGTTCTTGCATGATTGTAACCAATATATATGGGATGAGTCAATTCTGTATAAAGCATGTGCAAATGGTTTAACCCTATGATGTGTTCCAAATGAAGAAATGGTAGACATCCTAAAGCAATATCATAAAGGTCAGTATGCTCGGCATTATGGAGCCAGCAAAATGGTGACTCGGATACTTAAGAGTGGATTTTATTGGCCACATATGTTTAAGGATGCCCAGACCTACGTAGCATAATGTGATCAATGCTAGAGAATAGGTAACATCTCCAAAAGGGATGAAACGCCTTTGTCCAACATTTAAGAAGTGGAGGTCTTCGATGTTTGGGGCATCGATTTTATAGGTCCTTTTCCATCTTCAATGGGAAATATGTGTATTCTAGTGGGGTTTGATTATGTTTCATGTTGGGCCAAAGTGGTAGCATCTCCAACCAATGATGGAAAGGTAGTGCAGAAGTTTATTAAATGGTTATTTAACCATTTTGGAGTGCCACATACAATAATAAGTGATGGAGGCACACATTTCTACATCAAATCTTTTGATGCCCTCTGAAAGAGATATAGAGTGTACCATCGTGTCGCCACACTTACCTTTGCAAACTAGTGGCCAAGTGGAAGCTGTTAATCGGGAGCTGAAACAAATTTTGGAAAAGACAGTGAACAACTCCAGGAAGGATTGGGCAACAAAGTTAGATGATATTTTATGGGCTTATAGAATAGCTCTCAAAACACCCATTAGAACAACTCCTTGTAGGCTCATGTACAGGACGACTTGTCATTTTCTAGTTGAATTACAACATCGAGCGTATTGGGAGATTAAAGCTTTAAATTTTAATTGCCAGTGGAAAGATACTTCTCCAACTAGACGAACTTAAAGAGTTTCATTTTAATGCATATGAAAATGCCAAACTCTACAAGGAAAAGGTTAAGAAATGGCATGATGCTTGTCTCAAAAAAAAGGAATTCAAAGTAGGAGACAATGTTGTCCTATATAATTCCCTACTGAGGCTATTTCCAGTGAAGTTAAAATCTAGATGGAGTGGGCCATTTACCGTCATTCAATTTTTTATCATTAACAAGGAAATTTTTAAGGTTAACGAGCATCATTGCAAGCTTTATCTTAGAGAAGTGATTCCCAAGTATAAGGAAGTGATTTCCTTATCTTCGAATAATTAAGATGCCTCCATAGATGCAAGGTTGAGCTAAGGACCATAAATCAGCACACTTAGAAGTTTGTTTGAAATTATTAGGTATAATTAGATGTGTTTTGAACTTTTATTAACATGTTAGTCATTTATGTCGACTTTCAGGGCGTGCCATTCCCGCCTCCATCTCCATGAGATTTTGTCTAACCTATTGTTTCCTTTTCAAATTAGTCTTCATCTTATGTTCATGTTTATTTTTATTTTTATTTCTTTCCTATTTACTTTAATTTATGTTTTTTTCTTTTTTATATGCTTATTTTTTCCCCCTTCTCACATTTAAGACAATGTGTTGTTCAAGTGTGGGGAAGGATATGTGTTTTTCTTTGAATGTGATTTTGCACATTGTATGATAGTTGATAGGTTGCATGTTGTGATTTGTGTGAATGTGTCAACGGCCTAGATGGATTGAAATTGATTTAATTTTGAACATAGTCTATTAGGCTGTAAAGAATTGGGGTCCTTGGATAAATATACAGCTTAATTAGGATTTAGTATAAGTTTAGCACCCTCTAAATTGTCACATTCATTCATAATTTGAGGCCTTTCAACTTAAGTAGCTTTACTAGTATTTTTCATGAAAGAAAGTAGTTAAAATAATGTTTGTTAAATAAATAACTGTTTTTCCAACCTTAGGCTTATGAATAGAGCTAGTAGCAAGTTGAAAATGTGATATAGTTGAGTAACCGATTCAACACGCATCACAAATGCGTACCTCTAGGTCAAAAAATTATAATGACATTTCAACCAAGTTGTTAATAAAATGACTTAGTCAAGTAATGGGATCGATATTCATCACCAATGTTTGCCTCCAAGTAAAAGAATAAGTCCTTATTTAAACAATAATAATAACAATTAATTAATAAATTCAAAATGTGTGTGTTCATAATAAAAACCTACCGAACTTGTAATAGCTTGAATTTTCATGAAAATGTACTTAGGAACAGTTACAAAGTATGAATAACGAAAGAATTATTAATGTGTGTGTGCAACTGAAAAGGGCAAATAAATTAACATTAGATCTAGATTAATTCGTATATTTAGTTCAAAACCCCAAGACATAGATTTTGCATATCAATGATTTGATATAACTTGAATGATTGTGCTTAAGATTAAATTTATTTCATGAAGTTGAAGCCATTGCCTCATTACTACATAGTGTGTTTTATGCTATTATATGTTTGTTATGTTGTTTGCTTGACGAAAGGCAAACATTTAAGTGTGAGGATATTGATAGGTGTGATTTGCATAATTTTTTAGGGATTAAATTGTTATGTATTAGTGTTAATCTTATTGTTTAGTATATGTTTAGGTTATAATTGTGTTAGCTTATGTGTTTTTATGGGTTAGTATAATTCTTTGAGCTTAAATATTATGTTCTTGACAAACCTTGATGTGGTTGTTAGTATTTCATGGTCAATGTCGATGATCGAAGAAGTTTCGGAGACTTTTAGGCTGAATACACCACCCACGATCCTGGTACAATAAACCACGATCATGACAGAGACGTGTGAGCCATTGTACCTTAGGCTTGGGCTGCGATCGTGATAAAAAGGTCTGATACTATCCACGATTATGACATATGGGCCATAATCGTGACAGACAATTGTGTCCTGCGTCGGGCAGACAAAAAAATAAGTGAAAACATCAAGTTTGTAGGAACTTTTCAAACCGTTTCGACCCTAAAGGAACCTTAGAGCTGTAAAGGTATTTAAAGAACATGAAGAACAAAAGATGGGGGGGTTTTCATCAACCATATCTCGAAACCCTTGAGAGCTTTATCAAGAGATTGAAGAAGAGACGGAGGAAGAGAGACACAAAGAAGAAGCTTGACGTGAAGTACTTCCTAGAATAGGAGTTTTCTCACCATCGCTGCCTCTATCAGCATCCACTTCGAGTTATTTCTGGTTTATTTCATTCTTATAACTGTATAGAATTTGAGATAGCTATATATGATAGCTTCGTTGAACGTTGAGATACGTCTAAACTCACCTTCGGGAATTTTGTCATTAATATTAATGAAAGTTGATTGAATGTGTTTTTATTGAGTTATTTGTGACTTGATTTCTGCATTTCATAATTTGGTAATAAACTAAGAGGGTGAACTGAGTGAAAATAATTAAATTGTGCCAATGAGAGTTAGGTAGTCTAATAGATCAAGAATTGAATCAAACTAGTAAATTTATGTAATGAGAGATTGTGAGGTTTTCGATAAGTTATTAGACAAATTCAGAACTAATTTAGGTTTTGTTTAAATTATGAGTTGAGAGGTTGCAATGCCCATAATCTAATTAGGGTTTATTAATTAAGGTTAATGATTATAACTTGAGAGAGAGTGATACACCCTAAGAACATCTAGACCTGATAATTTAATAATTTCATAATCAATTAGGTTTTTATTAAAGACAGATAAAATTATACTTTCTCTCAATTGGTAATTCCTAGGTTGATTCTTGATTTGGTCGTGCAATTGCTATCTTATTTATCATTTCAAATTTATTTCTTGAATTTGATTATTTGATTGAATAATTTTCTGTCTTAGTTTGTTTATGATGGGTTAGCCATGGTTACATGCATCACATGCATGTGTATCCAGTGGAAGTTTCGAAATCAAGATTCTAAAGCTATGACAACCTGAAAACCACAAAATCATACATGCATGCAAGGATATGTAAAGAACATGAAATATAAAACATTTTTACTTTTGTTTCTCCTTCTTTCTTATTTCTTCTCTGTTTTTAGGTTGTTGTAAGCACTAAACCCTTCTTTGATCACCTAAGAACACACAAAGATGGAAGATTAAACAATATGTAAGGGTGTTAGAACACCAAACTTTATGAATTCAAGTAGATGTTCAAATGGGAGATAGATCAAGGTTATCTTGCATGTATATTGATTTATACAACAATTGTATAAATTGCATAAAGATAACTCAAGAACTCTTCTCACTCTCTCTAGAAGTCTTCTAAAGTCCTTCTCAACTCACTGATATGTGTAAGAAGTGATTAAGCCTTGTGTGCATAAGTGAAGAACTCATTTATATATTGATTTGCACCCTCTTTCACGTTCGTGGCCATTTAAAAAAATGTGCTCACCTTCAGCCACGATCGTGGTCTATGAGTCATGATCATGCCCTACTTAAATTTGGCTATACACACTATGTTTTTCATTTGATCTTTAGGTTCCCGGTTATTTAAGGCACTTGAATTAACTTCTAATTCAATCAAATCATGAAAGATTTCGTGATGCCATTTTGTCAGAATATAAGTGGATTAACACTCGTATTCTTCGATAGTTAATTATCCAACTTATGAAAATTTCCATAGATAATTACCATGCAATTTGTCCTTTCACCATACTATACCCTACTTGGTTTGGAGTATGGGCTATGTGTTAACTCCTATTAGACTGACTACGTCTTATCTAGCCCAAGTGATGTTATTTCTTGTCCTGGGATCC
Source organism: Erythroxylum rotundifolium (assembly GCA_027563915.1). Lineage (NCBI taxonomy): Eukaryota > Viridiplantae > Streptophyta > Magnoliopsida > Malpighiales > Erythroxylaceae > Erythroxylum > Erythroxylum rotundifolium. Next base: position 11,571 of record JAOSBO010007828.1, read on the forward strand.
CATTACTTTGTGTGTCATTAAAGACTCTCTTCATGACATATAGTTGGTCTAGCCACAGACTCCCGAGTAATGATCCTAATAAGAAGTTGCGGGTATCATCTCCTTCTATCAGGAGTGGTGAATCCTTTGTTGGCTACCTAATTACCTTCGAATGACAATAGTTGTACCCAATCACCACGCTAAGAGTGACCTCGCCTTGATGTTAAAGAATAGTATATCTGCACCATTGTTATGATGAGATTAATCATTGACAATCGATAAATCATCCATATGATAATCTTATTTTAGGTTATCCGATGTACTTACTACCCTTAGTAATAATCCACATGTTAACTCTAAATATCTCATGTTTACAATTTATGAAATCCACTACTTGATCAAATCAAGAAGTATAACATGTGCTAGTCTGCCTGGATTAATAATTTCCTATCTTATTAATCCTATGACTAGCGATTTTTTAGATACTAATATAATTGCACATGATAGGAATCTTATTATCATGATTTCCTTCATGCTATATTTTATATCATGGACTTCATTAATTTGATTTAGGATCATCATCAATTCATTTATAAAAGAATATTAAATTAATGAAAAATGACTTTCACTTTATTAATCAAAATAAAGTCATTACAAAAGTGCTAAAGGTTATTGCCTTTAGAGAACTATTCTAACAATCTCCCACTTGCATTAAAGCCAACTGCCTTTGTATCTAATACCATAGGCCAGTACACAAAAATCAAATTTCAATTGAGGAAGTTGCTTAGTTAAAGGATCACCGATGTTCTGATCTGTGGGCACTCTCTCAATCTCCACATTACCTCTATCAATTATCTCCATGATCAAACAATATCTCCAAAGTACGTGCTTGGACCTTTGGTGAGACCTTAGTTCCTTGGTGTGAGCAATAGCTCCATTGTTGTCACAATACAACAATATTGGGTCTACTATGCTCGGAACCACTCCAAGTTCCATAATAAACTATGTGATCCCAACAACTTCTTTTGTCGCTTCTGCAGTTACATTGTACTTTGACTCGGTCATCGAATTTGTAGTCGTCTCTTGTTTAGGAACTCTTCCAACTGACTATTCCACCATTCAGTGTGAAAACATAACCTGACTGAGATTTAAAGTCATACTAATCAAATTGAAAACTGGTATCTGTATGCCTGCTCACTACTATATCTCCATTTCCATATATCAAGAGTACATCCTTAGTCCTTGCCAAGTACTTTAGGATATTCTTAATATTCACCCAGTGACCCTCACCAGGATTTGATTGATATGTGCTCATAACACTTATAGCATATGATATATCGGGTCTTGTACATAACATAGCATACATGATTGATCTTACTGTCAAAGTATATTGGATCATACTGATGTGAGTCCTCTCATCTTATGTCTTGGGACATATATATTTCGGGAGTTTTATCCCATGAGTTATAGGAAGAGGCCCTCTCTTGGACTGATCCATGCTAAACCTATTTAGCACTTTGTCTCTATAAGTTAATTATGAAAGACTTAGGAACTTCCTTGATCGATCTCTATAGAGCTTTATTCCTAATATATATGTTGCTTCTCCAAGGTCTTTCATGGAAAAATTCTGAGACAACCAAACTTTGACTGATTGCAAACTTGAGATATGATTTCCTATTAGTAATATTTCATCCATATATAACAAAAGGAATTTGATAGCACTCCCACTAACCTTCTTGTGCACATAAAGTTCATTATAATTTTATGAGAAACCAAACTCTTTGATTGTCTCATCAAATCAAATGTTCCAACTCGTAGATGTTTGCTTCAATCTATAAATAGATTTCTGAAGCTTGCAAACCCTTCTGCCATATTTGGATATAAAGCCTTCAAGTTGTATCATATATACATCTTAGCTAGGTTTTCATTTAGGAAAGCTATCTTCACATCCATGTGTCATATTTCATAGTCATAATGAGAAATGGTGGCCAGGAGTATTCTAATGGATTTAAGCATTGCTACAGGGCTAAATGTCTCATCATGCTCAACTCCTTGTCTTTGACGAAACCTTGACCAACTAGCCTCGCTTTATAGGTAATCACATTACCTTCCATGTCAATTTTCTTCTTGAAAATCCACTTGCACCCTATGAGTTTTAACCCTTCGGGTGGTTTAACCAAAGTCCATACTTGGTTTTCATACATGGAATCCATTTCAGACTTTATGGCTTGAAGCCATTTTTCAAATTCTGAACTCTTCAGAGCCTCTTCATAGGTTGTAGGCTCATTGTCCTCTATGAACAATACGTCATTGTGTTCAATTACAAAAAATCCATATCTCTCTAGAACATTGTGTATCCTACTTGTCCTACTAACATTTTGTGTGTTAGAAGGTTTAAGTGTCGTCTCATCTCTGTGGACAATAGTTTTAGGTTTAGGCAGTTGTTCTGCATCTATTTGAGCATCATGAACTTCATCAAGTTTTACTTTGCTCCTACTGTCTTCTCTTAGAAGAAATTCTTTCTCTAAAAAGGCAACATGCTTTGAGACAAACACTTTTTTCTCTAAAGCATTATAGAATTGACATCTAATTGTTTCCTTAGGATATCCTATAAATAGAATTTATCATATTTCACTTTAAGTTTGTTTGATTAAATCTTCTTCACATAAGCTAGACAACCCCCAATCTTTCATATGAGAAAGATAGGGCCTTTTGGTAGTCCATATCTCATATAGAGTAACTTTAATTGCCTTATAAGGGACTTTTTCTATCACATAAATAGCAATCTCAAGTGTATAACCCTAAAAGGATTTCGGTAGATCTACTAAGCCCATCATTGACCTTACCATATCCAACAAGGTTCGGATTCTCCTTTCAGTTGCACCATTATGTTGCGATGTGTAAGGTGGAGTCCAGTAGGATACTATCCCATTATCTCTGGGTTAAGTTAGAAATTCCTGATTTAAGTATTCACCACCTCATTCTAATCAAAGTGTCTTAATACTTCTATCGAGTTGCTTCTCTACTTCATGCCTAAATTGTTAGAACATTTCAAATGCTTCAGACTTGTATCTTATTAGATACACATGCCCATATGGTAAATAATCATCAATAAAAGTAATGAAGTACACAAAACCACCTCTCGCATGAATGGACATCAAACCACATACATATGAGTGTATTAGGTCCAATAACCCATTCATTCGTTCACTTTTTTCTTTAAAAGGTAATTTAGTCATCTTTCCTAACAGGTAAGATTCACATGTGTCACATGATTCATAATCAAATAACCCTAGGCTACCATTCTTGTGTAGCTTAATCATGCATTTCTCAGTTATATGGCCAAGTCAACAATGCCATAAGTAAGATGATTTTAGGTTATCTCATTTTGTCTTTTATTGTTATTGATATTTAAAATTGGATTAGACACATCTAATATGTAAATTCCATTGCACAATGTAGCAGTACCATACAATATTTCATTCAACTTAATTGAACAACCATTGCTTAAAAAAGTTAAATGAAATCCTGCTTTATTAAGACATGAAACAAATACAATGTTTTTAGTCACAATGAGTATATAATAGCAATTTTCCAAAACTAACTTTAGCCCACTAGGAAAATATAAAACATATGTCCCAATAGTTAATGTAGCAACTCTTTCTCCCTTTCCCATATGTAGGTCCATCTCTCCCTTCTTGAGCGGTCTACTATTCCTGAGAACCTGCATATCAACACATATGTGATCTACATCCAGTATCTAATTCCCAAATGTTGTGATCAGAAATAGTATTAACCTCAATGACAAACAACATACTTGAAGTAGATGGTGGGGCATCTAATGCCTTCTTCTGCTTTAGTGACTAAGCTTTGTAGTTCCTCTTCTAATGTCCTTCCTTGTTACAATGGAAGCATATCCCCTTCGGTGTTTTCTCCTTTGCCTTATTCTTGGATACACCTCCCACTAGCTTTTTGAATTTCTTCTTCTTCTTTAGGTTCTTCCTTCGAGAACTACAAGCAGAGTCCACCAGCATCACAACCTTACTATCTTTCTTGACAATTTGCTCAATTGTTTTGAGCAGATTAATTAGCTTAGGTACCATGGTGGATATTTGGTTCATCTGATAGTCAAGAACAAACTATGAGTAAGCATTGGTCAAACTAGTCAAAATTAAGTCTATGCTTAATTCATGATCTATAATGAAGCCTAAATTCCCTAACCTTTCAATATATCCATTCATCTTTAGCATATACTACACTAGAGATGATCCCTAAATCATCTTTGAATGGAAAAGCAACCTTGAGGTCTCGAACCTTTCAAACCTAGCTTGCTTATCAAACAATTCCCTTAGATGGTAAACTATGGTATAAGCATCCATAGCCTCATACTGCTTCTACAGTTTTGGCGACATAGAGGCTAGCATTATATAGCTAGCCAACTCACTATCATCCAGTAGCTTCTTGTAAGCTTTCTGATCTTCATGACATGCATTGACAAATGGGGGATCGGGAAGTGGTTCATCTAGGATATATTCTAGTTTTTTAGATTTGAGAACAATTATCAAATTTCGTAGCAAATTCAAGAAGTTAGGTCCCATGAGTTTGTTGGAATCTAACAGGGAGCGTAGGTTCACACTAGAAGACATTATGCGATTTGATAACCTAGAAAAACGAGAGAAAGTGTTCAAATGTACATTTAATGCATATCTATAAGGACTTTAATAACATGCATTATGGGTCTCACTATTCTTATTCAAATCCATTTCTCTCACTATGAATTCGAGAAAACTTATAGTTTTCTTAATGGTTTGATATCTGATATCACCAAGAATGACCTTGGGCTTGCCCAAAAAGCCATCTTAGGTCAATCGATAGGAACCACCACAATAATTACATCCATTCATGCAGCTACTGACTTGTGCCATCAACTGTTGATTTAACACACTCATTGGGTCATCAACTCATGATTTATATACACACCATATATACAACCCAACTTCGCCTCTATCCACATTGACCTTGGGTTTGTCCAACAAATCAACGCTACTACTTAAGACCAATCCATCAATTCGAAAATCTAATTTCCATGGTTTGAACATATTCATGTAGAGCGGGCTTAAGTTTTCTCAATAACCCAACTCTAAAAGAACTCTGGTTCTTGCCATATCAGTGGAAGGCGTAAGTCCTAATATTTCAGTTAAGGGATTTATTCTTTAGACTCATCAATACTTGGATGATCTTGAAAATGCATATCACATATATACATTTAGATTATGGACAAATCAATTAAATTGAGTCTATGTCCATAACTACCCTTAGAATACGTCTAATGCATGTATCAAATAAAGGAGGTTTAATTTAGGTAGTGACTTAATTATGCATCTTAAGTTTGTGAATCGATTCAACTCTAAAACCTAATAGGGTACTAGTGTTAGTCTTAGCTAATCTGAATTATGAATGTGATTCGATTAGGAACCCTAAAATTCAATTATTCTGATGTCCAGATTAAACACTTTAATCAAAGTTTATATGCCTTTATCTAGTCACACTAGAAATGCTATGCTCTAGTTGGATTAATTCTAAATTAATCCTTAGGGTTTCCAAAATTCCCATATAACAATTAGCCCTCTATAATATCCCTAGGTCATCTCAAATTTATCTAAACAATTTTGGCACATGCCAAATTATCTTAATGGTCAAAATCGTGAAGATAAATAAGTTAACCTACTAGACACTAAAGAGAATGATTCGATGTTTGTAAAATTTTTGGAACCCTAATTTCAAGCACATATATTAAGCATATTATTACCATCAAAATAATACATTTCTTATCATATAAGAACCTTATTATTGTCATATAATTGAAATGCATACACTATAAGTCATTAAGTAAGTCATCTCCATCAAATTTCAAAAAGTTGACCAATGTTGACTTTGACTTTATTTATTAATTGAATCAAATTCAATTAATTCTAGAAAAATTACAGAGTCTTATATAAGTTCAAATTCAATAACAAAATTCCAGAACCTAATTCTTAGGAATTGTTTATTTATAAATAGGAAATAGCGGGCACATTACATGTGCATGACATTTGTCACATTACTTCTAACACTAGTCAAACATTATATCATGCATGCATAAGATAATCACTTTAACAATAAGTTTTATGCATCTCGTACACATGGAAACATCTCATCTTGCATGTGCATACATAAAATTTATAAAAACAATTTTTATAAAAATTAATATGGAATTTTCATGCATGCATGTTCATCATATTTCCAGAATTTCCAAAACTCCGTACATGCATCAAGTTGAAACTTAATTTGTAATAAAATAGCAAATGACATTCAATTGTATTTTCCTTTTACAAAAGCATAACATAACACCTGATAAACATTTTTTTGAAAGAAAATCTATAAAAAAAACTTGTTGAATTGTTACAAATTTTCAAAATTAGTACATGCATCTAGTTTTCCAGAAATTCCCAGAAATACACATATAAATAGTCTGTATATTAATTCAAAATAAAATAGAAAATGAAATTCAATTGCAATTTCCTTTGGCAAAAACATAAAATAGCATCTTATAAAATTTACGAGAAAGAAAATCAGTAAAAGAATTTCTACTTTTTATACTATTTATTCTAAATCAACTTGCAAGTCAATCATAACCCAGAAACTCTTTGCACATGTTCAAAACATCATCTATTACATGGATAAACTTGCTCTAATACCACAGTTAGGATAGACATGGATGCATTCATCACTTGCAAGTGTATGTAAAAGAAGTGTCAAAATCAAGATTCTGACACCATGATAACCCGAAAATCACAAGATCATACATGCATGTAAGGATATGTATAAAACATGAAATATAAAACATTTTTACCTTTGTTTCTCCTCCTTTCTTGTTTCTTCTCCTTGTTTGGATTGTTGCAAACACCAAACCATTCTTTGATCAGACAAGAACACGTAAATATGGAACATGAAACAATGTGTAAAGGTGTTGAGCACCAAACTTGATGAATTCAAGTAGATGTTCAAATGGAAGATAGATCAAGGTTATCTTGCATGTATGTTGTTTTATACAATAATTACATAAATTGCATGAAGATAACTCAAGAACTCTTCTCACTCTCCCTATAACTCTTCTAGAGCCCTTATCAACTCACTAATATGTGTAATAAGTGATTAAGCCTCCTATACGTAAGTGAAGAACTCACTTATATACTGATTCGTGCCTTTTGTCACAATCGTGGCCCTTTTAAAAAACAGCCAAGTTTGTGGCCTACTTAAATTTGACCATACATACTATGTTTTTCATCCGATCTTTTATGCGTGTGACCCTTAGGTTCCAGGTTATTTAAGGGACTTGAATCAACTCTTAATTCAATCAAATCATTAAGGGTATTATGATGCCATTTTTCTGGAATACAAGTGGATTAACACATGAACTCTTTAATAATTAATTATCCAACTTATGAACCTTTTCATAGAAAATTACTATGCAATTCATCCTTTTACCATACTATACTCCACTTGGTTCAGAGTAGGCTATGTGTCAACTCCCACTAGATTGATTATGTCTCATCTAGTCCAAGTGATGTTAGTTCTTGTCTTGGCATCTCATTACTCTATGTGTCATTAAAGACTATCTTCATGACACATAACTGCTCTGGCCACAGACTCCTAAGTCATGACCCTAACAAGAGGCCGTGGGTAACATCTCCTTCTATCAGGAGTGGGGAATCCTTTATTGGCTACCTAATTACCTTCAAATACCAAAAGTTGTACCCAATCACCAGCCTAAGAGTAACCTCGTCTTGAGATAACAAGGAATGATGTCAAAGCATAGGATTGGTATCAAAGACATTTTTTAGAACCTCAAGTCTAAGGATATTTGCACCACTACTGTGATGAGATTAATCATTGACATTCGATAGATTATCCATATGATAATCTCACTTTGGGTCATCCGATGTACTTACTATCCTTAGTAAGCATCCACATATTAACTCTAAACACCTCATGTTTACAGTTTATAAGATCCACTACTTGATCAAATCAAGAAGCCTAACATATGCTAGTATGTATGGATTAATAATGCCCTGTCTTATTAATCCTATGACTAGGGATTATTTAGATACTAATGTAATTGCACATAACAAGAATCTCATTATCATGATCTCATCATGATTTCCTTCACGCTATATTTTGTATCATAGACTCCATTAATATGATTTAAGATCAACATAAATTCACATATAAAAGAATATCAAATTAATGAAAAACATCTTTCACTTTATTAATCAAAATAATTCAATACAGAAGTGCTTAAGGTGATAGCCTTTAGAGCACTAGTCTAACAGTTTATTATGAATTATTGCAATTTTGAGTTAAGCCTTAGATTTTAGGATTAGATTATTCCTCCTCGTGAGATCAAAACCTTCAATGTTACGAGAATGACTCATGCGCTTGCAAAAATATTGAGGTTTAAAATATTAAAAATTTATCATATCGAAACTTGCGATCAAAGGCCAATTATCATAACCAAATTACGTATTATCAAATTCCCCCACACCAGACTCATGGTTTCCTTTAAGCATACATTAATTTAATAGATCAATCATCCTTATAACAATCTCTTCTTATTTCATGGTATCCAAAAAAATCCTAAAAGCTAATGCACATCAAAAGTTTAAGATAAAATAGCGGTTATGAGAACAAGCACTTATATGACAAATTTTTTAAGTAAAAACATAGCATCTCATTAATTCCATCAAAATTAAATGAAACAAGATGTGACACTCTCTCAGTGTTTTCAATCTAGAAAGTGTTTTGGAGTTCATTAACCTCTCAAATCAAAGAAGAGTTGTTCATATCCTTAAGCTTGTGCGTGAATCATATCTCCACCATATAACAAAATTGAATTTAATATATAAATCAAAGTGACTTAATAAAAGTTGTAATATGGCTTAGGTAAAGTTATAGAAAAAAGAATTTTTTAGGTTAATAAATTTTACTAAAGCCATACAAACTTATCCATACAAGTTTTAGCTCAAATCAGTCCCAAATTCACTTGATTAAACATCCTTTCCAATCACCTCAACATTTTTCCATATTTTCATACTTCATATTTTTCTTCTTCTTTTTTGAGAAAGAAAATCAAATATGAGATTATTTTTCTTATTTACTATATTTATCCCCCATCTTATAAAAACTAAAAAACAGGACAATGCATCTTGAATAAACTAATTTACTTTCATGGAAATAGTCATAATCCTATGAAAATAACCTTTATACATTTCCTTCAATTTAGGGGCTCAAAATTATTAAGATAGGTTAAAGACAACTTGGTTATCTAGGGCTAAAAATTAAGGTAGGTTTTTACATCAAAAATGATTATCCTAGGTGCCCCTAGCATCTACATGCATAAATTCACCAATAATATGGTCTCAAAATGCATTCAAAATCAAGTTCTAGCATAGAAAGCCATGTTTGATAAGAGACCACAAAATAAAAATAGATGAGAATAAATGTGATGAATTGCTCTTAAGCTCAAAAGCTTATATGGGTGTCAAAATGAATCAAGTGCTGCACATTTTCATTTAACAAAACCAATGAGAAACTCTAAGTAATTTAATGAAACTAATTATGTTTGTCTCTATCATGCATTAAAAGTTAAACAAAGAATGCATCCTAACTTAAGGACTGTCTTAAAAAAAATAAAAAAAATTTGAGGCTACCGCAAGGAATAATCAATATAAAAATAGTAGTATTTGTGAGTGTAAGCACAAATCATAAGGTTCATCATGGTATAGTAATCATAGGTTTATGTGCGATAAGTTTTACTATTTGTAACCTCGATAATATCGCAAGTGCATAAGTCGTTCACATAATACCTAAAGTATCGATCCCATGAGGAGGGTTAATCTAATCCTAAATTCTAAAGTCAGAAACTATTAACAAATCTTTAATGAAATTAAACACAAGAACTAAATAAATCAATCAAACCAAATTAAATATCAAAACAATAATTGACAATTAACACTTAATGAAATTAATCAACTAAAAATGAGTAATAATTTCAGTTTCAAAATGAACAAAAATTAATGGAAATTACCTGATTTGTTGAACAATGATAGCACGCCCTCGAATTCAACCTAGTGTGTTAACCAAGGGAGAGAAAGGGAAAATTATCTATTTAATGCTAACCCAACCAGTTATGATTTATCAAATTAATAGTTCTAGATGATCCTAGGGTCAATTACTCTCTCTCAAGTTATAATTGAACCGTAAAGCATAAACCCTAATCTGATTATAGGAAGTTGTCATCTCTCAATCAACAGTCGATCCAAAAGCTAATCAATTCTTAAGTTCTCTAATAAAAAATTGGAAACCTATATGTGATCTCTCTACATAAGATTTACCAACCTGATTTAATTCCAAATCTATTAAATTACCTACTCTCGTTAGCCCAATTTAATCATTTTTTCTCGATTCACCCTCTCAGTTTATTATCAAGATATGAATTGCAGATTTAAACCACAATTAATTCAATAAACATATAAAACAATGAGATTTCATTAAATCAAAAATAACATTCTGAAGGTGAGTATAGAACATCAATCAAAATTCAATTATATCATCAAACTATGTATCTTAATTATTTAATCAAATAAAACTGAAATATATAGGAAATAGAACTCAAATGGACAATGGGAGGATGTGACTTTGAGAACCTTCTTATTCCAGGAAAAACGTCAAGTCTGTGTCATCTTCCTCTTCTCTCTTCCTTCTTCTCTTTCTAGATCTCTCAAAGTTTTCTCCCTTAGAGTTTCATCGTGGTGGCTGATTAAAATCTCCCTCTTTGTATTCTTCAGGTTCTTTAGATATCTTGGTAGCCCTAGGGTTTATTCGGGGTTGAAATGGTCTAAAAAGTTCCTCGAAAGTTAATGTTTTCATCTGTTTTCGTATCTTCCCAATGCAAGGCCATGATCGTGGCTAGCATCTATTCCTCTCTGTCATAATCATGGCCTAAGTGCCACAATCGTGGTCTGGATCAGGCCTCTCTATCATGATCGTGGCTTAAATGCCATGATCGTGGCCTAGGTGGTAGTGGCTCACATCTTTATGCCACAATCATGGCTTGGGCCCTGGCTTCGACCCAAAAATCTCCTGAACTTCTCTGTTCTTTGACGTTGACCTTGAAACACTAACAAACACATCAAGGTACCTAAAAAACAAAACATTTAAGCTTAATGACTTACACTAACTTAGGAAAAACACTTAAACACATAAATTAACAAAATTATAATGTAAATACACACTAAACCCTAAAACATGATGCAAATCACAACCATTGACATCCCCACACTTAAACATTTGCTTATCCTTAAGCAAATAAAACAACAAACTCATAACAAACACACAACACACAATACAATAACAAGGCAATGGCTTCAACTTCATGAAATAAATTTAATCTTAAACATAATCATTTAAGTTATTTCAAATCATTAACATGCAAAATTTGTGTCTAGGGGCTTTAACTAAAATTACAACTTAATCGAAATCCCAATGTTAATTTATTTACCCTTTTCAATTGTACACATAAATTAATAATTCTTTGGTCCTTCAAACTTTGTAATTGTTCCTAAGTATTTTTCTTATGAAAATTCAAGCTTGTTATAAGTCCTATAGTTTTATTAAGGAAACACATTTTTTTTAAAACATGGACTTAGTCTTTTTATGCGGAGGCAAACATTCGTAATGAACGTCGATCTGGTAAACTAAGTCATGTTTAATAAATAGCTTGGTTGAAACGTCATTATAGCTTTTTAACATGGAGGCACACATTTGTGATGTGTATCGATCTAGTTACTCAGCTATTATCACATTTTCAACTGACTACTAGCTCTATTCATAACTCGAAGGTCTGCAGAATAGTGATTTATTTAACAAAGTAAACATTTTTTATTACCTACCTTGTTTTAGCTATTTTTTTCCATGAAAAATACTAGTAAAGCAACTTCAGTTGAAAGGCATTAAATTATGAATGAATGTGACAATCTAGAGGGTGCTAAACTTACACTAAATCCTAAGAGGGTGCTAAACTTACACTAAATCCTAATTAAGCTCTATATTCATCCAAAAGCTCCTAATTCACTAATTTTACAAGCTAATGATTATTCACAACCTAATAGACAATGTTCAAAATTAAATAAATTTCAATCCATCTAAGCCATTGACACATTTAGACAATTCACAAAATGTAGCCTAATTATACCACATGCAAAATCATATAAAAAGAAAAACACGTAACCATTCCTCACACTTGAGCGACACATTGTCCTTAATGTGAAAGGAAACAAACAAACACATACAAGACAAGAAAAGACATAAATTAAAGTAAACAGAAAATAAAATGAAATAAAATAGAAAGAAATAGAAAAAATAGACATGAAGGCTAATTTGAAAAAGAAAAATTGGGTTAGACAACAATCTTATGGAGATGGAGGTGGTGATGTTAGAGGCGGCAATTGAACACCCTGAGCCTCAAAATACCGATGGATCCATCAAATATCCCTACTTTGGTGTTGTTCTGTCCTCAACATTTCCCTCATGATTCTAGTGTTCTTCACAAACGTCTTATTGGTGGCAGAGATTACATCAATAACTTTCTTCTAGCCTTGTTCTTCCTTTTCTTCTTCCTTGGATTCTTCACCAGTTGAGTCCTCTTATGCCTGCCTATGTGGCATTGAACTTGAGCTCGCTTGACTGGTCCTAATCCTGAGATATGTCTTCTCGTTGATTTCCCTCAGCTCCATGCTATAGGAATAAAGGATTTCAACCCTCTGTAAATGGTGATGTTGTAAGAAGTCACAAAGGTGGACTATTAACCCACTACGGTCCACTTCATAATATTAAGCTATAGTAGAAATGATGTACCCCATTCCTAAATTGTTGCTCCTTTTGCACGGAATCACAACAATGGCATTTAGAATATGTTTGTGGATGCACACACTAGAACACTATGGTCCATGCGCCGCAACATAAATATTTCCTTTGTGGAACACTTGTTGGTTTTTGTTTTGTCAAAAACTAGCTGACACATGAACTTGTGTAGCAACAAGTGCTCATAGGACCTAACTATGTTGTTATGAGCATTCTTGGCATCAAATTGCTCAATTCTAGTGAGTTCATTCCAATACTGAGAAGGATGAAAATCCTCATGTTGATCGATGATGGAGGATTCGGGGAATCTGCACATATCGTACATGATTTATGCATTCAGTTCATAAGCTCATCCTCTCAACCTAAACAACAATTCCTTGGGGTTCCTAGGGTCATAAGTTAATGAAGTGAAAATTTCCAAAGTGAGCTCCTGATAGATAAGAAATTGGAATGGTATAAATTTGGCCCACTAAATTCTCTCGGCTAAATTTTCTATTCTCTAGCATAACTCTAGCCTATGGAGTGTTTCAAAATCAAAGTATTTGGGAACTATTACTAGTCTAGCATTTAGAGATCAAATTCAAGTAACTTCCTCCCTTGTGTAGATTGGGAAGGGCACTCCAAAGTCTGCTGCTCAATTTCTTCTCCCACGTCCCACAACTTGATTTCATCTTGCTTGCTCTCTTCAGGTTGATTACATAATACGTGACATTTTTTTTGGGAATTGAGTAGAATTTTGAAGAATTTTGGAAGTTTGAAATTTTTAGAGAGATATGAGAATGTTCGTAGGCTTGAAGTCTAGAAAGATAAAGAGAAAATGAAAGTGAATGTAAAAGTGAAGTTAGAATTGAAGATATAGGTGGTTAAAAGGGTAACATGGTAAAAAAAATTCCCTTTGAAAATGCATCCTCTCTTGTTTTGTCCAGTTCGTGGCCCGCAACTTTCCACCAACATTATTTTCCTTCTTTTGTTCTTTTCACTATCTTTTCAATTTTTCATCCCTTTTCACAGCTCTTTTCTTGCTTCATGAATCATCCACGTTATTTCAAAATCCTATTCCTTCTCGATTTTATTTGAAAATAAAAATAATCCTAACTAAGAAATTCAAATGTTCTAACAAAAGTGATTTTTTCATGGGTTGCCTCCAGTGCAGCAATTCTTTTAACATAGCTCGATGCTCTTTTAAGCTCATGGTGGTTTGAATATAGGTCGCAATGGTAGTGTAGTCATTAATCTCAAGGTTTACACTTTAGCTACCATGCTACGATTCCCAACTTACTTACAACTCTCTTTTCCTCACCTTCTTCTTCGTGAGCATTTCTTCCTGAAGACATTCCTAGGATCCTCGATATCCTCCCATTCTCCTTGAGGTTCGGATTCTTTGATATCCATTACAGGTGAATGAGATTTGTAATCTTTTTGAGACACATTGAAGGTCAATTACTCCTTTCCTATCCTTATAGTTAATTTTCCCCCATCAACGTTAATTATTGAACGAGCAGTAGCGAAGAAAAGTTGTCCAAGAACTATCAGAGTTTCCACATCTTTGCCAATGTCCAATATGTAGAAGTCTATGGGAAAGGTGTAACACCGACCCTTTCGAGATCCATACCCGACATCCTATGTGATGTCTGAGAACTTGCCCCGTGAGGGTGGCATGCTAGAGCACTCATTCAGTCAAATCTCAGTACATTTTTTTTTACAAACGCATACGTGGAAAACAGTAATCAAAATTTTAGGCCCACATTTGTTCAGAACATTTTCAATCGCAACAATACAATCATCAGAGTTTCAATAGCCATTTGGGCCCACAGTTTCATTTCATAAAACTCGAAATCACAATTAGCTTTTACACTTTGATCAATCTCTTTTACAAAACCTTTCTAATTGGAAAGTTATACACAAAAAATATATTCAAATACACAAGATACAGTAAATGTGGAAGACTTAATTTGGTACAAAAATACAAAAATATAATGTAGACACAAATTGATCCTGACCTCTATCTATTTCTTGAATGTAATAGGCATACTCCTGTTTGCCTAATGGGGTACTTTTCTTAGCCTGAAAAATAATTGTAAATTTTGGGTCAGTTTTGCGAACTCATTGAGTGACCATCATCGACGGCTCACCCATTCACATAATACATAAATCACATTCATAACATTTCACATTTCACAATCAATATGATTTAATCATTCATATTATGCATATGCAGTGTGTATGAAACCCACTTTTCATTTATTACTTTGTTGTGACCGAGAGCCTTTTTTTCTAGCCCATATCCCTTAGTGGATACCGGATACATTCACAACCGAGCCTAAGGCTCTTATTACAATTTTTAAGCTTTAAACTCTTTTTTTCACTCGTTGAGCTTTAAGTTTTGATCAGGGGCTAATCTGGTCACAACCGCCATTATGTTTCATGCACTCATGAAATGAAATACATCAATCACATTTGTTTGATACCATTCAATCACATTCCCACATCATTGGGCATTAGTCCGGCATTCAATATTAAGTTGAGAATCACATTTTCACTTACGTGCAAATGCTCATTCAAAACACATTTATCAACAAATTATGTGCACTTAGTTCATCTCATTCAAATGCAAGCAACACTTCAATATCTCAACCAAGCATCGCAATTATTGGACCTACTGTTCAGAAACCAACACAATCAATCACATTCATATGGAAATTTAGTAGTTAATCAATACCAAAATTCACACAAAACAAACAATGAACTGAGACCATCTAGGTCTACTCACAGTACACTCCAAATTAGCAATTGCTTCCAAGATCTAGAAACGTTCGAATGTGTACATTTATCCTGCACATCAAAATTATGCAATACACACATTGAACACACATTAATAATCGCACAATTATAAATATTCCTTTATGCACAATGTGTATGTGGAATATGTACAATGCATGCTCAATGACAATCCCGAGTATCTTTCCATTATTTTCGTCGCATTATCAGTCTTATATCAAAACTCACCTAAGTAAAATTTGTAATTAGGGTTTATACCTCAAATAAACATTGTGAATCTAATTTCATAACCCAATGAATCATTTCAGATTTTTCTCCAAACACTGACTTTCGGGTCTACTATTTCTGATCATTTAAACAATGAAAATAAATTAATTTGAGAACATTTTCCTTTTGAGAATTTTCATTCTATCTCATGAGTTTCTAAGGACACAAAAATCATTCAATTTGGTTCAGTAGTGTAAAAGTTATACTCCAAATATTTTCAGACTTCTTTTATTTTGAGACAATGCCCTATACTCAAATTCCACCCAGAAATTGAAATCCTTACAATCTGATTCAGAATTTTATTTCTTCAGATAATTTGTATCTCTATGTCTCTAGTTTACTCCAAATTAAAAATGATACCAATTGGATAACTACAGGTCAGGATATCATCAAAATACCAAATTATATTCTGTGCTAGAAAGTTTGCCGTGGCAAACTTTTCTAGAGAGGAAAAGTTCACGTGAAATCTTAAAATTTGGTAGCGGCGAACTCCTGAGTTGGTCGGGGTGAATCAAGGAGAGTTTGCCACGGCGAATCAAGGAGACTTGGCCGCGGCGAACTTTGACAAAGCATACACAGAACATGTTTCGTTTTCCAGTTTTTCCCAACATCTCTACTTCAAACCTCTATAACTTTTGATCCAGAACTCCAAAAATTACAAATTTTATATCAAAGGAAATCTAAAAGAAAGATATACATCTTTCATGAAGACTACTTTGTCAAAATTCATCTATATCAGTATAGTAAATTCGTGGAAGTTTCAGATCAAAATTTTAACTCTCTTACAATTCATTCCTGGAAATTCTCATATTTCATATCAATTTTTTGAGACTCTTAACGACAGAATTAAAACTTGGCTTCTTCATGAAAAATATATCCATATATCTCTAGTTTAATAAAAATTAAGAACCATCTCAATTAAACAACTCTAGAAGAAGTTATGGCTAAAACACTGAATCATATGCAGTAAACATTTTCCAGATTTTCAAACTTCCAACATTTACATCTAACTCTTAACTATCATCAAACATGCTCCATTCATCAAAGCCATGAAAAGTAATAGGTTACTTACTTGATTTGGCTTCAAAGCTCCTTCAACTCTTCAAGAAACCCTAGCTTTCTTATCTTACACGTACATCATCAATACAAGGGTGTAAGGTTAGGCCTTTAGTGACAAAGTGGAGAAGAGGACAAATCTTGGAGAATCAAGGTGAAAGAGTTAGACCCAAAATCAGTATGGCGAGGGTGAGAGTGATTTTCATGAGAGAAGAAGAGAACGATGATGAGAAAGAAGAAGAAGATGGAGAAATGAAGCATATGTCGTGAATGTTAAGTAAAAGACCATGGAATGGTCTTTAATTGGGTAAAAGAATAATAAGTGATGAGGGTAGTGACACTTGTCACTTTCTTATGATGCCACGTTTGGTCTTTTGATCTTCTAGTCCATTTGTCTCAAATTTTTAACTCAAATTTTCTCTCAATTTTAAATGACATAAGTCATTAAATCCCAAAGTCATATATAAAAATTTCCATTGCCATTTGACCTTTATTTCTACTACCATTCATCAATTGTTCTGCCACTTGGTATTTTTCCTAGTCCAAAAATATCCTTATTTTTAGAAAATTCCCAAATTTTTTCCAAAAATTCTAATTCACTACTTATACATTCCCACTCAATTTTTAAGACACAAAACCATAATTCGCATCATATTCACATTAAAACAATCATTTATACTCGAAAAAAGTCGATTGAGTGCATGAACAATTATTTTGATGTGTGCAATAATCAAATTCACATGTGTGTGTATGCTAACCTTATACATGAGCATGTACCTTAATCTCTCTTTGATCTCACATGTACCAAATTTTAGGTTCCAACCTTTAATATGAGAACGGGATGTTACAAAAGGTCTATTTATCAACTTTTACTTGCACGTTGTTTATAATCCCCTTCGGTTGATGCACTGTTTTGTCAACCATCTTTACCAAAAGCTTGGTGGGTACTAACTCGCTTAACCCCAACTTTAGAGTAAATGTGTAGGGCATAATGTTTATACTCGCGCCCAAATCTACAAATGCCCTTTCTAGATGATTCTATTGATACTGCAGACGATGAAAAAGTCCCCTGGGTCCTATTTCTTCTGTGCGATATTGGGATTTTCTTTCGATATTCACTCCTTAACCTTCTTCTTGAGGGATTCCTTTAATTTGAACTCTACCTGTAATTGTTCCACCAATACCTCAACCTTGTTTTGTTCAATTTCCTATAATTCCTTGCTGTCCTCTTTGCATATAACTTTTGCTGCTGCACAATAGGGAATGGAAATACACGTCGAGTTGCCTTAATTGACTCGATCATGGGCTCACTTAGGAGATTTTCTTCAATTACTTGACTTCCTTCTTCATCTTCTTCTTCCTTTACCTTCTTTAGTTCCTCATCCTAGGTTTTTCTGATAACTATGATCCGTTCTTTTGGATTAGTCTCAGTGTTGCCTGGAAGGGTCCACACACTCCAAGTAGACATTGCCTCTGCTAATTGGCTAACTTGGACGTCCAGATTATACATGGATGAGGCATGGTTCTTTATTACTTTCTCGAATTTGCTTCTGCGGCTCCTATGTGCATCCTCTATACCTCCAATCTTATCCAAAATCTTATCCAGCTTTGATTCCATCGAGCTTTCTTTATCTTGTTGAAAGCCTGATTGTCCTTATGGCCTGAACTATCCTCCCGCATTGTTTGATTAGGAGCAGTCAGGGTGGTTCTTCTGCCCAGGGTTGTAGGTGTTGAAGTAGGGATTGTTACCCCTTCCTCATCCATATTGCACTCCCATATAGTTTAGTTGCTCCTAATTGTCCTCCTTCATCAAATAACAGTCCATGGGATCATGTTCTATCTGGCCACAGAGCTCACACTTCAATTGTAATGGCTTTCGATGATGCTGAGGACTACGCCTTCATGCTATTGAGTTGTCATGTCAAGTTGTCGATCTTTTCTTGCAGCTCTGTCATCTGATCGACTACGAAAATTCCCTTTTGCTCTTTAAAAGTACCAGGTTGCCTACCCCACTCGTTCGTCCACAAGAAACTATTGCTTACCATCTCCTCAATCAACTCCTCTGCCTCATCAACTGTCTTCCTTATCAAGGATCCTCTGGAAGCTGCTTTGATTGTGCCTCTTGTCAATAGGTTCACTCCATTGTAGAAAGTTTACAATAGGAACTCCTTGGGTAGGTTATAGTGTGGCCATTTTCATTGTAAGTCCTTATATCTGTCCCACACTTGGTAGATTGATTCCCCATCCCCTTGTTGGAAATTAGTGATTTCCTTGATAATATTTGTTGTCTTGGTCAACATAAAATATTTATCCAAAAAGGCATAAACTAACTGGTACCACATTGTGATATTGGCTGGGCTAAGAGAATGATACCAAGCCTTCGCTCAATCTCTAAGGATAAAGGGAAATAGCCTGATTTGGATTGCATCTTCTGACATCTGATGATACCGAAAAGTATCACATATCTCAAGGAAGTTTATGATATGTGCATTGGGTTCCTTGTTTGCCAATCCATAAAATTGCACATTCTACTAAAGCATATTAAGCAGGGCTAGCTTAATTTCGTACGAGGCTACTTAAACAGGCGACCTAACCACTCCTTGGTTCGCCACATTGAACCCAGCCTTATGAAGTCCATTAGGGTCCTCTGTTGTCATCCTTGGTTAGCTTCATGGTCCATGTTTTGTTGAAACTCCTTGGCCATTGTTGATTTTTCGATATCTTCTTCTTCTTCTTCTCGTCGAGCTTTCCTTTCGTTTTTATCGTGTGATATCCAAATCTAAAGTCTCCATTACACCACTTGAAACTCTCATAACTCTTGTGTTCATGCAAAAACAAAATTTCTGAAATACAGAAAATAAGAACGAAATAAAAATTAAAAACCAATCTAAACACCTTAAACTATAAACTATCACCTCCCCGACAATGGCACCAAAAACTTGATCGCAGGTTTATATAAGATAATTTTTGCTATTTGCAACTTCAATAATACTGTTTGTGCATGGGTTGTTTGTGTAGTACCTAAGTGTATTGATCCCACAAGGAGGGTTAATCTAATCCTAAAATCTAAGGTCAAAAACTATTAACAAATCTTTTACAGACAATGAAATTAAACATGAGAACTAAATAAATCAATCAAACCAAATCAAATAACAAAATAATAGTTGACAATTAACAGTTAAGGTAAATAATTAGCTAACAATGATTAACAATTTTAGGTTCAAAATGAATAAAAATTAATGGAAATTGACTTATTTGTTGAAGAATGATAACACACCCTTGAATTCAACCTAGTGAGTTAACCAAAAGAGAGAAAGGGAAAATTATCTATCTTTAATGCTAACCTAACCAATTACAATTTATTGAATTAATAGTTCTAGACGATCCTAGGGTCAATTACTCTCTCTTAAGTTATAATTGAACCCTAAAGAATAAATCCTAATTAGATTATAAGAAGTTGTAATCTCTCAATTGACAACCGATCCAAAACCTAATCAGTTCTTAAGTTTTATAATAAACAATTGGAAACCTATATGTGATCTCTCTACATAAGATTTACCAACCTGATTTAATTATAAACCTATTAAATTACCTAACTCTCATTAGCCTAATTTAATCATTTTTTTCTCAATTCAGCCTCTCAGTTCATTATTGAGATATGAAGTGTAGAATTAAACTATAATTAATTCAATAAACAAATAAAAACAAGCAGATTTCATTAAATCAAAAATAATATTTTGAAGATGAGTATAGAACATCAATCATAATTCAATTCTATCATCAAACTATGTACCCTAATTCTATAATCAAATAAAACTAAAATACATAGGAAATAGAACTCGAGTGGACAATGGGAGGATGTGACTTCGAGAAGTTTCTTACTCTAGGAAATCATCAAGTTTGCATCGCCTTCCTCTTCTCTCTTCCTTCTTCTCTTTCTCGATCTCTCAAAATTTTCTCCCTTAGAGTTTCGTCATGTTAGTTGAACAAAAGCTTCCTCTCTGTATTCGTCATGTTTTTTAAATACCTAAGTAGGGTTTATTCCTGGTCGAAACAGTCCAAATAGTTTACCAAAACTTGACGTTTTCACCTGTTTTTGTGTCTACCAGGCCACGATTGTGACTAGTATCTACCCTTCTCTGTCACGATTGTGGTTTAAGTGCCACAATCGTGGCCTGGATCAGACCTCTCTATCAAGATCGTGGTTCAAGTGCCACGATCATGGCCCGGGGGTTAGTGGCTCACATCTTTCTGTCACGATTGCAGCCTATTATGCCACGATCGTGGGCTATGGTTTCTGCCTAAAAGTCTCCGAAACTTCTCCATTCTTCGATGTTGACCCTAAATCACTAACAAACACATCAAGGTACCTAAAAAACATAACATTTAAGCTCAAAGACTTATACTTCAGAGAGTATAACAAGTTTATACTATGAATGCCCAAGATCTAATAAGAGGAAATATGCCATTTACCTTCTTAGTGTATATTGAGATGTTTGAACTTCAAAGTGATGAAGTCTCTATTTGATCTTCACCTT
>JAOSBO010007832.1:0-13252 GCA_027563915.1 Erythroxylum rotundifolium
GGCTCAAAATAATAAATCCAAAAATCATTTATCTAAATTTCCAGTGCCACTGGACAGTAATTTCTACTACCGATAACTAGTCAGTCTGTACAGTCATCTTTCATGTGCAAAATTTACTATTCACATGTATGCGGATATTAGATTATCCACGAACATGTAAAGGCATTTCTAAACACCCATGGACCACTCAAAATTACTATTGTACCCTTCCCATCGATGATGGGATGTTACAATTAGGGCCACTGATGATGCAATAAAACTAAGGCTATTTCATTTTTCATTAAAGAACCAAGCCAAGTTATGGCTTAATTCTGTTCCTAGGGTATCAATCATGAGTGAGGATTGGACAGAAAAAACTTTCGAATGAACTATATCACATTATCCAAGGCAATGAAGATGAGAAATGACATCACTTCCTATGCATAGATTAAATAAGAGACTTTATGTGATACATTGGAGATATTCAATGACTTATTAAGGAGATTCCACATCATGGTCTTCCTATATGGTTATAAGTTCAAAAATTTTATAACGGTTTGAATCCTTCAACCAAGCAGATGACATATATCGTAATTAGGATGAACATAAATAGTACAATACCTGAAGCCACCTAAAAGTTGATCAAAGAGATGGCTATAGCTATTAATGGAACTCAACAAGAGCTAAACCTAAAAAGCTAGTTGAAGTTTATGATGCAGATGCAATTATAACTCTGATAGTTCAAATTGAAGTTCTTAATAAGAAAATTAGTGGATTGTCAATGATATAACAAATCATTTAATTTCTATCATGTAAATTAAGTAGTGGAGACATGTAGGCCAAGATTGTAAAAATATTAAGGTTGCAGTTAAGATGGGAAAATATGTGGACTATATAGGTAATGTGCCTCAACAACAACATAACCAATATGACCTACAACTAAGGATGGAGGAACCATTCAATCATTTTTATTTTTGGAAATCAAGTGTTACACAGACATAACCCTCCATTTGGATTTCAATAAAAACATCTTAGTAATAGAAGAAATGTAGCCTAGAAGATATCATGAATAAATTCATTCAGGCATTTGAAATTTAGTTCTAAACTGAAGCTTCACTAAGGAATTATCAAACTTTTGTCTATAACTTAGAGAATCAAATAGGACAACTTGTTAAGCAAATTCTTAAGAGACAATAAGGTGACCTACCTGGTATTTATGAGATAAACCTAAAAGAGAAAATGAAGGTAGGAAACTAAATATGGAAGAAAAAACAAGTTAAACATAAGAAGATTGATTTAAACATGATAAGGAGACAAGGAAGGTGAGTAACCCAAGTTGATGAATGATTTTAAGCCTTTTTATCCTATATAAGGTAAAATTAAAAAAGGTTTACATAGAGAAACAATTTGCTAAGTTCATAGACATCTTTAAAGAACTAAATATTAACTTACCTTTTATTAATGCTCTTTTGTAAATTCTAAAGCATGATAAATTTTTGAAGGAATTGATATCAAGAAAAAGGAAGTTCGAGGAACTATCCATATGAAACTTAGTAAGGAGTGTTCGACCATTCTTCATAACAGACTACATAAAAAGCTTAAACATCAAAGGAGTTTCACATCCCTTATTTAATTGGTAATTTATTAATTAAGAAACCACTAGCTTCCTTATTTTATATCATTAACTTAATGACTTATAATTTATTTAAAAGATTAGTATTAAAATAACCAAAACTATTAAGGATGAGCATACAATTAACTGATGGGAAGAATCATAAAATATATGTTGGTTAAAGTTGACAAATTCATGTTCCTATATTATTTTCTCGTATTTCTGACCTCTAATGTTAGGATGTCCATTTTAGTAATAACTAGGGCAGTAATTGATGTAATTGATAGTAAACTAAAGTCGAGAGTGGGAGATCAGGAGGTCACTTTTAAAATGTCTGAATCTTTAGGACATTCTTTTGAACAGCATGACACTTGTTATGATTTTATAGTAGCTCATATTGTTTAAGAAATTATGAGTGGCAACTCATTAGATCTATATCTAGTATGAAATCATAATGATGTAAGTTTTGCTTTGTTTATTGTTATATCGGTCCTATTTTCATCTTTTATACTTTAGGCATGTGCTTTGATTTATAGGTTTAAAAGCAAGTGGGAAATTAGCTAAGTTAAAAAATTTACAAAGAGTAACATGCTCATCAATATACTAGTATTGACGGCCTTACGGAGCCACACAACTATGTTAATTATAAAATGACTAAATTCCACCTAAAGAAAAATTGTCAAAAAGTTACAATGAGTAACATGATCATCAACATGCCTATGCTAGTGACCATGTTATAGAAAATAACTATGAGTCACTTACATATCTATATACATGCATATGTTGCCAAAACCAAGCAAGCATTGTGAGAAACAATAAGAAACATGACCACTAACTCACCTATGTGGGTGAACGTGTTAAATTCTATTTCTTTTTATGTTTTTCCCCCCAAAAAATATATAGTGTCACATGCCCTCTAATATGTCCATGTTAGTGTTGTGTAGATTCTGAATTTTTAAAATTTAGTGTCAACACAGCCGTATTAAGTCCCAATATGTTTGTTTAATTTTTCATCTTGTTTTTTTTTTAACATAGCCTACTTGCACTCCTATATTCTAAGTTATGTAACACTATTTCATAAAAATATAATATAAAATCCTATGTAAGAACCTTACATGCCCATATTCTGGCCCAATATGCCTATATCCAATAAAAATTAACCTTAACGTGTTCAACATAGAGTAGCTATACAGTTGTGTTGATACTTGTGTTAATCAAAATCACTTTATATTCACTCTTCCACTACCCAAACCTGCATTTTATTTTTCTTTCTCATTTCTCTTATCTGGTGACACTCCCTCACTTAATAATTATGTTAAAAATCCTTTCCCCACTTATTTTTCTTGATATTTCATCAATTTAAGGTATGCTTACCACTTTATTTCATTTATTCTTGAGTTATTTTTGCAAATTTTAGGAAAATAGTTGCAAGATTCAACTATTTGAATGTTTTTTATGTTTTTGAATTGTTTGAGATTACCCAGGAGATTAGAAAGGGTTAAAAGGTTTAGATAAAATGATTGAGCTATTATCGTTTATTCATGTGAAATTGAATACTTAGAACTATTAAAAGATTTTCCCTGAATTTAATTGTGTAATTTCTCATGTTTTACATTTTTATTGAACTTTTTTACTTTTTAACTGCGTGGTGTTTGGACGTTTTGATTTTATTAGGTTTTACTTGATTTTAATTTAAGTTTTTATTAAAATAATTACAATATTTGTGACTAACTCAGATTAAAAAAATCAACAACAACTCAGTAAAAATCTTATTGATACATGGAGTCTGGGGAGGTTCGGTAGTATGCAGTCTTACCTCTAACTAATAGAGAGGCCCTTTCTGAATAACCCATATAAAAAATAATAAAAATAAATAATACAATAAAGAAAGATAAGGATAAAAATAATAATATGATGATGATGATGATGATGATGATGATAATAATCAGGCTAAGTAGAAAAAAGCTTAATAATCCATAAGAGGTAAGTACTTGAGATTAATTGAGATATTAGGGAAATTGTCGATTAATTTGGATGTTTTGCGAATCATGTCACTATGCTTATAATAGCTATGGATTAAATCGAAATTATTATATTGTTTATGTTTTTTGTTATTAATTTGTAACTAATTGGTTAATTATTTTTGGAAAATTTTCATTTTTAATATTTTAGGAAATAATGATGAAAAGAGAAAACGCACTAGACCAAAGGCTAGAAAAGGAGGTACAAAGGCAAAGGCCAATGGGCGAGGGTAGTTCATAGTAACTACCTTGACAATTGACACCTACATACCCTACACCTATATCACATCCTGTATTGCACTTCATAGTATCGACTCACATCACACAATTCAAAATGCTGAGGTTCAAGCTTTATAGTGAGAGCCTTCAAGCTTTATAGTGAGAGCCAAAGCATCAATTAAAAAATATTAGTCTAGATCAAAAGGAGTTCGAGAGTTGATTAGTGCTAGTGGATGGGATTGCTTCTTCCCAATTTAGGGGATCACTAAACGAGAATAAACCTTGGATTTCCTCACTACGTTCATTATAAAGATTTGGCATTACACCTAGGATGTCTAACAACACTATACAGTTTTAAGTACTCAAAGAGAAGCACAATATAAGTTCTGCCAGATTCTCACTGTATATGGTCGTAAACTCAGAGGAGCATATCACCACTAAGGAGTATTCCATATTATCAATGCACGTCACATAGAGATTTATGGAGAAAACAGTGTGACAAAACATCAGCCATTAATGGACATATGATCAAGTGAGGTCTAAGGCGACATAGCTGATATCTCAATAGTAAGATATATTCACACACTTGTTAGCCATATAATGAGTGGGAAAGGAGATAACCCTAGAGTGGTAGGAAAGTCAGACATGTTGTATCCATATAATATGGTAGAGAAGGTCCCTATCCACTTTGGATAGGCTTTGGTTAGGTTCTCCAAGCATTAGGCTTACGATAGGGTGGGAGCCAAAAGCAGGGCTATATAAGACCAAAGTGATCTAGAGTATATGACTACTGGAGTGACTGCCAATGATAACATTGACGAGGAAGATGATACCTATCACTTTTGAGACACTAAAAGTGATGGGAATAATTGAGAGGAGCTATACTTATAGAGGCAAGATTCCTTGTAGTAGCCTTCAACAGAACCTGAGTGTCAAGATGAGAGTTACAGCCACCTTCATTAATGAGATTTGTTTGATTATCATCAACTCATCGACAATTAAATGCTCCAGCTACAGTGAATGCAGACCCTAGGATACCCTAAGACACTAACACTCCCATCTCTCCAACAAAGGCAGGTCAACCTTAAGGTGCTTGATAGGGGTATTTTTCTTTTACCTTTTATTCTTTCATGTATTTTTTTAGTTTTTTTAAATTTTTATAGATAGAAAGATATTAGCCTTGCTAAACTTTTACTACATTGTTTTTCATATTTATTGTGAATATTCTAAACTATAATTTCTATTTATAAATATAATTTATTTGTGTTTCATTTTATTTCCTTTCTATTATGGAATGTTTATTTTATTTTTTAAGGATGATAACAGATGGCAATCACACCTTAAATTCAAACTTTTAGATTATAAACTAGGTTATTACTTTTTCTTTATACCTCTATTCTTTTTGAGATTTATTGTGTACATTAAGGAAATTTTGCTTCTTTAAGTATGGGGAAGGGTATAGTTAATTTTCATTTGTTGATTCTTCCTTTAAAAGATCTCTTATTTATTGATTCCTATTTTGAAGCATTTTAGTTATTGTGAATTATGGAATTAAATGAGAATATGAAAAGATGAAAATTTGATTAAATAGATCTTTTAATTTCTATATTATGAGTGAATGCTTTGATCATCAACTTGGATGAAGGTACTTATAATTTTACATATAAGAGCTCGAATTTTGAGGTTCTAAACCTTTGGGGTTTTATTATCATTATATTATGTACTATTCTCTTTTACTATATGAATTTCATACATAGTTTAATGATTATAGGACTTACTTTTGATATGCATATTGAGACCATAATTTTAAAATTAAAGGCATTAATATGGAAAAAAAACTCCTAGATTACACTTTTGATGAGCCTTTTCTTTGGTTTTACCTTACCCTATTTTTATCCCTTGGGTGTAACAAATTTTGAGCCTTCCATTTCTTTGGAATATGTTAACCATGTTATAAGTCAATTAGCATTTTTTTTAAGATAAAAGAATTCATTGAAGCCATGAAAGGCATTAAAGGATCTTTATAATGCTGGATTCTAGCAAAAAGAAATACATTACTCTCACATATATCCTTAGGAAAAACTAGGAATTTAAAGATTCCATTGTCTTCTAGAAAGGAGCTTAGTTGCTCTACAATTTGATGGGCTAATAGAGTTTCCCTTATCTAAGAATATAGCATGTGAATTAAGACATGTTTATCTATATTAATATTTTTATACAATCTCTTATTCCTTTCTCTCCAAATTGCATCTACCACACAATTGAGACTGAAGCTTAGACAAACTCTATCTTTTCCCATTAATTTGAATGTATCTTCAGCCCATTATTATATTTTATGCAATCTGACTCATGATAGTAAAGATTTAAAGTGTGTTGAATGGTGGCCCAAATGGAGGAGGTGAAACTACATTTGAAGTAGAGATGATTAATGCTTTCTTGATCAGTAAAATATAACTCACAAAGCTTATTAGTATAGTGAACTATCCTATCTTTAGCTTTTAAGCTTCTTATAGCCGTAAGCCAAGTAATGAAGGGGACTTTAAGTTTTAAGGTCTTTTCAAACAAAGTTATACTAAGAAAAAAGAAGGATATAAGGATTAAGCACTTTGATGCATGTAGAGTTTGAGTAGTCTCCATTGTTGCTTAAGTTCCAGATAGATTTATCAGATGCAGATGGATTAGACAAGTAGTTAGGAAAGTAATTCAGGAGCCTATCAATCCCTCTGCCTTGAAAGTGCCAAAAATTATGCTCAATTACATTACTGAGTCCTGCCTAAAGAGGGATTCTTATATATAGTGAAATAATATCTTCCCTAAGATAAGGAGGACTTAGAGAAGTCCAGTTATCAAACCAGAACCATGTACCCTCTACATTCCCTATCTGAATTTTGATTAATGGATAAGAATTGAGCATTTTTCTTAGGATCTAAATAAAGGGTGACGAAAATTCTTTCCTTTCAGTAATTTGTTGATTAGCCTTTAATTTATGTGAGCTTATATACTAAAAGTTGTATCTTCTCAAGTCTTCCTTATCAATATTTTGTATATTTTTCTTTAAGATTAAAACAAGTATGTTTTAAATTGTAGAAATTATGAGAAGGAGAAAGACAAGATATTTGATGTGTTTTACACCTTCTTTATATTCAAGGTGGAGATTGACGTTAGTTTAATCAAATTTTTGTATGGTCTTATTTATGTAATTTCCTTCATATTGATACCCCCATAATTTATCTTTTAACTTACCCTAATGAAACTTATTAAACCTTTATGTGAAGACCTTTTGATTTTTCCTCTAATTTATTTTATGGTGGTGGAGATTTGATGCAAGCTTGTAATTAAGATTCCTTTTAAGTATTGATTTAAGAGTTCTAATGATCTTTGGTAGGCTACTAATTTGAAACTCTCAAATCAATCCTTACTGAAACCTTATTAAACCTTAATGTAAAGACCTTCTCATTTTTCCCTTTAATTTATTTTATTGTGGTGGAGATGTGATATATTTGCAAGATTATAGTTAATATTCCTTTTATGTATTCATTTGAGAGTTTTAATGATTTTCACCTTAAATACTTTGAGTTAATGGAGTAAATCTTTTACAAGTGGGTCTCAAATCCTAAGGCACTTAATTTCAAAAAGATAATCAAAATATAATTTGTGATGTTAGCTTGTGAAAATTTATTCTATTATTGGTGATTCTTACTGTATTTTAAATTGATTCTTGAGGCATGACATCCAAAATGTGAATAGATATAGATTAAGATGAAGAAGAAAGGATATTGAGAAGAGTTTATGAATTAAAATTTTTATTTTGTTTAGGGTAAGATAATGCCTAAATATGGGGAAGTTGATAAGTAGTGATTTTGTCATTTTTGTCCCATATTTAATACATATTTCTTGTTTATCTAAGTATTTTTTATTAATTTTCATATTTAATTTTTTATATTTAGTTTCTAGGTATAATTCACTCACTTGGAGTGAAAAGGAATGAATGCACACAAGTTTGGAGTAGTTTGGAGCTGTTTTGAGTGAGTTATGGAGCGTAAGATAGTGTACAAGGTTGCTTAGGAGAGTTTAAAGGTGTATTGATCATTTTTTGTGGAACACACCTGTGTTGAGTTTTTAGAAGGCCATATTGATGGTACATGCTTGTGTATGTGCATGTGCTATATGCCTATAGTATTGCAAATTAATTTGAAGAAAAGGTTATTAACACATTTTTGTTGATGCCTATAAATCCCATCGTATCTAGAATTTAAATTTAAAAATAAGATTGAATTACAAATAAGGGGAAAGTAGAAAAATTCTAAGTGAGGAACCCTAGAACAACTAAAGAAAGAAAGGAGAAACAACCAAGGAAATCCTTTTGGAAGGGATTTTCATCAACTTTGGGTTAAGTTTTTAGAGATTTAAAGATTCCAGTCATGTTTTCTTGGATTTCTAGTTTTCTCTTTAGTTTCAATGTTTTATTTTCTATCATCTTGAGCTAAATATATTTTGGTATTTGGATTATATGAACCCTAAGATAGACCTTGTAACGACTTTAATTTAATTTCATTTATTTTTTGAATTCATTGAGATTCAATTACGTGTTCATAGTTATTCTTGAATTAATATTGTCAGTATACAATTTCATAGGTGACTTCATGTAATTAAGATTAAGAAATCCTTTATATAAACAGATATAGCATTATTGAAAGGAGTTTTATGCAAACCTAGAGATGTATCGATATATATCTTCCCTGTTAGAGTTGAACCTAATAGTGAAATTCATAATTGAATTAATGCAACTAAATCAGTTTTAATTAGAAAGAGATTTCAATTAATCAAATTAGGACAAGATATTAATAATCTTAAGAAAGATATTAGCATGATTTAAAAATTTTCATGGTCTAATAAACTTAAGAATAAATTAGTTAGTAAAATCATGAGATTCCAACTGTAAGTACAGTTTGTTTCATTAGTTGATTTTTTTACTTATCTTTAATTTGTTGTCTTTTACTTTAAATTTACATTATCACCATCTTCTTGATTGTCAATTACATATCAGAAGAAAAAAAAACTAGTACTAATACTCACTCTGTGGGATTGAAACTTGTAGTTTAAGCCCTATACTATAGAATAAAAGGTGCTCTTGCCTTGGATAGTCTATAGATTAAAGGAGTTAAATTATTTATAGTGAATAAGAGAGTCCACCAATCTAATATGGACTTTTAAAGAATGGAGCTATAGGAATCATTGAAGCATATTCACACCTCAATCTAAGCCTTTGGAATATCATAGGAGATTTTAACAACATATTGTATCTTTCTGAGGCTAATGGTAATGTATGATTGAAGAATTATAGACAAAAATACAGATAATGTATAGGAAAAATGGAAGTTATAAAATTAAAGATAGAGGGAAACTACTTCACATGAAATAATAAGCAAGATGAAAAGGGCATAAAAGGGGAAAAAAAGGATAAAGGATTGGTGAATAAAGTATGTCTCTCACAATTTCTAGGTAGTAATGTTATCTTTGCAAATCCTATTTTTCAATTCACTACCTAATTGTTATCGAAGATATATGCCAAACATTTTTAAGAAAAGATCCCTTTTATTTCAATAACTACATGACTAAAAGCGCGCTATTCTTCTTTAAATCAATTATAGTAGATAGACATCACAATAAATTTTGATCCTCATAAAAGCAATAGGGAACAAGCTTAAACATAAAAAGAACTTATGGATAAGGCCTTTGAATATTTCAAGAACTGCCTAGGATCCTAGCCTTACCCTATAGATCTAAATGGCAAGAGCTCCTATCAAACTATAGTATAATGATTATCAACATTGAGTGTTAATCCCACATGGACTACAAGTACTAGTAGTTACTATTTTCTATTATCTACCCAACTAAATAGGATGACAGTTTAATTAAACTAAGCCACAATTTTAAACAAATAATAAAAAGAATGTAGAAACAAAGATTAATCAAATCACATAGTAGTATCTAGGTAATGAATGCCTGTAATCTTTCTTATGCAATTAACCGTTTATCATTCAATTCAATTAAAGATCATTAGACTATGAAAATTCCTAGTTTATATAATATATTTTTAAAGACTATTAGTAACTACTCCTTAGTTGATTAACTAAAATATATGTTTAGTTAAAATCCCTAAAATTGTATTACTCAATTTGTGAATTTCATTATTAAGTTTGACCCTAATCTAAAGGATTTATGTCGATCTATCTCTAGGTTTGTCTACAAATCCTTTTACTTATGTTAAATATATTCATACAAAAGGATTTCTTAATCTTAATTATATGGTATCATATATTAAAATAATATCCTGAATGTATTAATTCAATAATTAAACACATAAATGAATCGTAATGAATCAACAATCAAATGTATTAAATAAATAACTAAATCACAAGGTCCATCCTAACTTAGGGTTTATCCTACCTAGGTACTAAACAAATTCAGTTTATAAACATAGAACCAAACCAAAAGTTCAGAAAAAGAATTAAAAAAATAAGAGAATTCATTATATATCCCTTTTTTTCTAATATAATCCACTGAAACTTCAATGGAAGAGTGTTCTCTATTAGATCTCTTAAGTAATCTTCAGGTTTCTATCATCTTAGGGCTCATAATTATGTTTAAAAATCTAACTCTCTTAACTAGAATTTGTAAGTTCCTTTTATATTGCATAATTAGGGTTTTTGTAGTAGACATGGTTTGCCACACAAATGTTTGCATGATTGTTTCCCTCAAATCCAGTTTAAAACTCAAAATTTATGCTTACACACAATCCTAAAAGATTCTATAGGCAATGGACAAAACTGTGACCAACACTTATATGGGTGTGTCTGATCTCTATATAAGCAAAGCAATATTTTTAAAGTTGTACATAATAATAGAGACTTACATAGGTGTGTCCTTTATCAGCGTAGGCATGTCCCTTAAGAATATCTTCAATTCTTCAATTTCCTACCTTGATTTCACTTGACTTTGTCTCCTTTTAATATATGAATCCAATTAATACCTAAAAGCACACTAAGTACTAAATCAGTACCAAATACAACATAAAAATCTTAAATAAATAACCAAAAAACATTGAATATAGGAATAAAAATATAGTCTATTAAGCATCTATTAGTCATCCTCGTTAAGTCTCCTAAGTTCCATCATAATAGATTATATCTCTAAAGTTGAAGTGGAATGTCTCACTCATCCATTTAGTGTAGCAGAAATAAAGAAGGTAGCTTTTGAGCTAAAACCAGGTAAACCCTCAAAACTAGATGGTTTAAATGCTCTATTTTCTTTTTTAAAAACCTTGGCATCTTATTAAGGAGTTAGTGACTAAAGCTATTCAAAAAATATTTAGGAATGGAAAAATGATTAGGGAAATTATTATAACATACTTTTATCTTACTCCAAGGTGCAATAATCCCAAAACCTTCCATGAATTCATACCTACTTCATATTATAACACCCTTTATAAAATCACTATTAAGCTTATTGTTTTTAGATTAAAAGTAATCATTGTGAAACTTATTGCTTTTAGATTAAAAGTGGTCCTAAAAAACCTCACTGATGACACCCAATAAGTTTTTATAGCTGGAAGGTGAATATGGGATAATATACTTTTAGCACTAGAACATTTTTAAGGGTATGGGAGGAAGAAAAGATTCTAAGGATAGTGCCATTAAGTTTGATTTTCATAAATCATTTGATTCTATCCTTTGGAGTTATATCTTAAATTTACTAGAAGATTTTCGCTTCCACCTAACTTCCATGTGTTGGATAAACCAGTGTATCTTAACAGCTTCTTATGGTGTTCTAGTTAATGGTGAACCAATAAAATTATTTAAAGGTGGAAAAAAAATTTAGGCAAGGTGATCCAGTATCACGTTATCTCTTTATCCTCTATATGGAAACACTTTCCAAGCTTATTACTCACATAATAAGGCATGATTCGGTCTTTAAAATCCATTATAAATGCTAAAGGATGAAGATAATGAGTCTACATTTTCTAGATGATTTAGTTTTATTCGTTAAAGTTGATTATAGGTCTTTTTTAATCCTATTAACTACTTTGCATATAGGTTTGTCTTAATACTATTAACTACTTTGCATACTTTCAAAGTAATGTTAGGCTTATAATCAATAAAAACAAGGAGTAATATTCTATAGTCAGTAGGGGCAAGGGATGTAGCTCGATAACTCTCCTACATTATTGGATTAAAAATATAGGAGCCCCCTTTTGCCTATCTAAGACGACTAATTACCTTTGCTTACCATTTCTAAAGATTATATGGAAGATAAGCCATTTATGTACAAATTACTATCATATGCTGGTAGAGTTCAACTTATTGACTCTATACTCAACTCATATATACATTTCATTTAACATATTTTTCTATTAAGAGGGACAATAAATAGATAAAAAAATTTACACATAAAATTCTTATTTTATATAAAAAGCAAGAAAACCTATTAAAAAGTGAGATGGAAAGAGGATTACCAGCTTAAGGAATCACAGGATTAGTGATTGAGCCTAAGTTTATAACATAAATTGGTGACATTTTTATGGCCTTTGCTATACTTTTTAACTCCTATTTTTAGCTTTTTGTGCTTAAATTGATTCTTGAATGTGTGCTTTTAATTTATGTAGTTTGAAGGTGAAAAGTGCTACAAACTAAGATTAACTGCACTAATTAATTTTCTAAGAACAATTGATACCGTAAACTACCATCTTTTTATTGTAGGAGACTCAAGGAAAAGGAGTTCAAAAAGAAGAAATGGAATGAGAGAAGACCGAAGTGAAGTCAACGCTACAGGAAGTTTGCTACGATGAAGTGGATCTGTTGTCACGGTGAAAAATGATAAATCCAGGCTGAAATTTTGGGAGACGTTCGCTGTAGCAAAGATTAATTCTTTCGCCGCTCCGAAAGAGCTAGCGAAGAACAAATCCTTTTTGAAAAAGTTCGCTGCAGTGAAAGTCATTTATCGCCACAGCAAACCTTCGAAAACCTGGACTATTTTTAAGAAAAATCACACGCTGTGCGACCCGACCCGGCTTCATTGTTTTAAAACCTACTAAATTAGGTTAGCTGGCAACTACAACACACAAATACCATCAAAAAAGAAGAAAGAAGTTCTCTCACCATTCCCCGACTCCTCACTCCACTTCACTGTCATCCACCATTTTCTTTCATTTTATCTATCACCGTATTCACCACCTTCTGTTGCTGCTATGGATGCTTTTGGTAGGGTTTTAGCTGTGAGTTCTCCCAGAGCAACGCTTAGCTAAGCATCGGTTCCTCTTGAAGATGTAGCGATGGCTTGAGTTTAATGGGCTTCAAAAGGGAGTAGTTTGTTCATATCTTTCTACACTGTTATGAACTCCTGAGTTAGGATTTATGCTTTG
>JAOSBO010007917.1:0-13242 GCA_027563915.1 Erythroxylum rotundifolium
TTGTTTGCAGATTATCTAGTGTTTTCGGTGCTTTCAGGTCAAATATTCATATCTGGATGTTGTTGGGAGGACTGTACCGGTATTGGAGAAGAAAAATGTGATTCCTGAGCACAGCATTCCTTTCCAGGTGAACTAAAATCTACCTGTACTTGTTCTGTTGAAATTGTGCTTCAGCATGTCAAAGCTGGGGTTTTACATGTTTTTTGTTATTTTCAATTTCTTATTTGTTTGACTTGTTCAACTGATCTGGTCAGAAGTAGTTGCCGATTTTTAGGAAGTTGCTGATCATGGGAATGTATTCCATTTAGTGCCTTGTTTATGAGATCCTTGTAATTTGATAATCAGTTTAATGGCCTCTCCTTTCAATAGTCAAATTGTAATTAATTTTATTTTTCAGTTTAATTAATAGTTATAGTTTAATATTAATTGCTATATTATACTCATATTTTAAAATTTAATACAATCAAGTACCATGAAAAGGGTTTATTTGACCATTTATTAATAGAGATGACAATGGGTAGATCATGGGTCTAAATTTAGATATTTTCAATTGAACTTGAGTATAGGCAGTTCAGGTTTAAACTGACTCGAACTTAATTAAAAAAAGATGTTATTTTATATTTTAATTTTTAAAAATTATTTAAAAAATTAAGAGGTGATTTATTGCCATCTCTATTTATTAATTATGATGGCGGTTTTTCTAAAATTTGATATTTCTCTCTTTTATTTATTTAATTCCATATTATATTAAATGATATATTACTCTTAAATATTATGGAAAGCACCCTTGAGAGCTGCAGACAGTAATATCAAACAATTGTGGAAAGCCAAGTATGAAAATTTTGTACTACTAAACAATTTATAAATTTACTATATTAATAATCGTAATTAATACTAGATTGGATTAATTAATCCTTTAATTATTTTTGTTAATTATAGAAAGATTCTTTACTATCTCAAATTAAATGTGAGATTGTTAATGGTTTTCGGACATTAATATCCCTAAATTTAGTACAGAGCAAAAGCATAACTAAGCTTCCCAACATTAGAAGCTCTCGAAGTTCTTGATCTTCAAGGTTCAAATTTGAATGCATTTCCAAAAATTTCAAGCAACATAAAGAGATTGTACTTAAATAAGATTGCTATAAGATAGATACCTTCGTCATCGGATGAACGCCTGAGCAAATTGGAGTACTTAAGCATGAAAGATTGTAGCAAGCTTGAAAGCCTTCCAAGCAACCGTTCTAGCAAGTCAACATCTCTCCTCGAACTTGACCTAAGTGGATGTTCATTCAAATTCACCTTTCTTTTCATTAATTTAATCATCTTTTTTTTTGGTATTTGCTTTCTATCTGTGTGTTGATTATAATGGAGAATACTTCGATTATGATTGCTATTTTAGAGACCATTACCATTTCTCTGATCATTCCAAAATAGTCAACCTCCGAAGAGTAGATAAAGAGCATATGGTAGTCTTCGTTAATACAAGATTTTGTGAATGGGTACGTAGACACAGTAACTTTGAAGAGGATGTAGCCTTTTTTAAGTTCGGAGTTGAGAATGAAATAAAGGAGTGTAGGGTTATTCCACCATATGCCCAAAAAGATGAGGATGAATTCTGTGGAACATTTGACTTTCTAAATTTAGGAGTGTCTAAGTTGAGAAGATCAGCCATAGATGCGAAGTTATTCCACTATATGCTCGAAAAGAGGTTGAAGATAGAAGAAATTGAATGAAATTAATTAAGTTCAATGCTTCAATTAGGTGAGTTATACATGTTTATTTGTTCTAAGGTCTAACAAAAGCTGTAGATAAGAGAAACTATTGAATCTGATTTGTTTAGAGTTGGAGTTTTATTTTCTTATTTACTGTTACATTGTAGTGATCGACTTTAATTAAAACTACTTCGTCTTACAGATCAAGAATGTAAGATCTTCAAGATAGATGTAGTCTTTTTTATGTTCAGCGTATCTAACTATATAATCAAAAAGTGTGGGATCATTTTACTGTACACCCAAAAATTAGCGTTCAATTCTGCCACACGTTCAACTTTCCTGCTCCATTGTCCACGGTGAAGCTGAATTAAATGAAGAGGTCATAGCTTGAAAGGGCAATGCTCCGACTAGGCGGTGGAGCAGAGTGGACTTCGTAGATGGCTTTACATTTATGTACGTATTTTCTTTCTAATATTCTTTTCACGTAATTAGTTCTAACTTTATGTCATTCTCGTAAGTCTGAATTATTTGTTTATGTTTCTGGCAACCATGTAAAAACTCTTTCTGACCCGTATGATATTTGAAGTTGTCAAATGATTTCATGTTCTGCTATAACTATCCTGTTTTCGCTTTTCGTTTATGTTCTTGCTGACTAATTGTACGAAAACTTCAAAGAAGTTGCAGCTGTACCCAACGGCAGATGGTGTGACTAACATAACCAATTACTTGTAGACACAGCTGGGGATGGAAAGAGACGACCTAATGTCTATTATTTGCAACATTATTTTATAATAATTAAATCAAAATAATATTATTTTAATTCCA
The DNA here is from genome assembly GCA_027563915.1 of Erythroxylum rotundifolium. Lineage (NCBI taxonomy): Eukaryota > Viridiplantae > Streptophyta > Magnoliopsida > Malpighiales > Erythroxylaceae > Erythroxylum > Erythroxylum rotundifolium. The sequence goes on from JAOSBO010007917.1 coordinate 2,541, forward strand.
AATTCGATAAATTTTAGCCTATCTCGACTCATTCTAAATACCACAAATGAAAGAATCACTGATTTTTTTTTTGTACTTACTTTTTGTTCTATGCTTATATTTATCTAGTACTAATTTTAATGATCATGTTTTAATTTAATATTATTTAGATCTTAATTTTATAATTATCAAATCTTTTAATTATATTTGAAATGTACTGATCACTGTGGATTAGATTTTCATTAACATCCTTACATAATTTGTAAGGATGTTAATTTTTCTCCACCCTATTTAAGCCATTGTAGTTAATTTGTAATACATCTATAATATTCTTATTTGGTACTTCTGATAATTGATTCACTGCACTTTCCCACTCCTTTTCCTTTTCCCAACTAGAAAGGAGCCTAAAACTAGAAAAAACATGAAAAAAAGAATACCAAAATGATGAAAAGACGAAAACAATCTGACTATCAACCAATATCGTATTCGCTTTGCAAATGAACAGAGTCATCTTTTGTTGAACGGATGTGTTTGATGGATTGCCCGACCTGATTTTTTACTTGACTTGATCCAAGTCCATTTGTACCAGCCTGACTTGATTAGGCCCAAAATAGCTATATCCGACACTGACCCGACCAATTGATCAAAAAGGGTCTGATCCAATTTGTTTCTATCCCTATTTGCTTTGATATATTACAAATTCACTTGGACTCGCCTATATTTGATTCCGCCGGACCTATATAAACTTAACTTGCTCCAATCCAACTTGCCCAGGCCGTACCTGACTCTTATGTCGGGTCGGGTCACGAAGGAAATTACCGTGAAACTCCATAGAACAGAATTTTTGGGGCTCTCCAAACTGTGGCGTATTTGCGAATTCATGAAGAATAACTCCACTTCCGTTCGTCGGAGGTGCTGTTCTTCTTGTCAGGCCATGGAAATTCATTGAATTACGCCTCATTTAAGTAAATTTCTATCTCCTTTCTTTTTGTTCGTTAACAGAGAGATGCAACGGAACTTGATCAACCCCCTTAAGATGAAGAACTTCAACAGATTCCAGACGTACACTTCCACTATTTGGAAGATTGATTTATGCGTTTGTTGTTTGCCAAACTCAGGGACGCTTCCGTTTGAATTCCGTGATGGTAGGAGAGGTAAAGTACTTTTTTCTTTTTGTTTGATTGCCATCATTCAGAAACGTCTAAACAGAAGCAGACAATTGTAATTGCTGAGTGGTACTGCAGAATGCACATGTATTGTTATTGGATGAATCTTACTTTGCTGATTTCAAGTTGATAAGGCTTGACAACAGATTCAGGTCGCGTCAGAGACTTTTCTGACTCGACCCTCATCTGAACGACTTTAGTTCAAAATTATGTGTTTTGATCTTAATTGCTTATACTTATAAATCAATAGGATGTCGTTTAGGTGATAAAACTCTATCGTTCGATCTTTCGAGTCAACCTTCATTTCCGAGAATAACTAAAATCTGATTAATTCAAATTTTGACTCGTTAAGACATGTGAGTGTAAGAAAAAAGGGACATGGTAGAAGACCATCATATAATAATCTACGTAGAATTAGAATTGTCTCGTTGGCCTAGTTCAGTACATTCAAGAATCAAGCTAAAGTCGAAGTTCAAAATATATTTAAAATTTTTCTCACCTAACATTTGGTTTCTTTCTACTTCTATAGAGCCATGTGAAGATGTTTGAGATTAAGATCAGGATCTCCTAAGTCACTTACTTCCAAAAACTCATAAGACCACTTGTGTTCTTCTGCCTTTAATCTTGGCATGCAAGACCCATAACAAGATGATGATGATGATAGGATTAATGGCTAATTTGCAACAATCAAGCTTAGACGTTTTGCTCATCAGTTTTAGGATCAATCTGCACATCAGGGTGAAAAAAAAATCCCATTCAAGATGGCAATTATAATTAGAAAAAATTCTTACAATCTTAAGGCCTGTAAACCATTGCAGGCTGTGATTTTGATGGTTTCAAGATACTGGAAATTCGATAGCATAACAGAAACAGTCTCACTTGTAAGATGACTGACAGATGCTAGATGTGGACTTTTATCAAAGAAAGTGAACATAGATGGTAGGTTGGCGATATTTTGGTGATCAAACTGTAATTGAAGGCCAAAAAGAATGGTAAATTCCTGCTTTCCAGTGGAGAAACAAAGATGGAGTTTGTCGTTAGGACCAACAATTGCTTGGACATGTACGTATGTATTTTCTTAGAAAGATTCTTTTCACGTCAACATCATAACACACATCACACAATATAATCTCCCATTTGTGCTCAAGGGATGTATTTATTAGAGGAAGCATCAGCATTTTCAATATATCCAAGAATCAATCTATGCTTACCAAGTTAAATTTTAAAAAAATATGAAGTAGCATGGTATTATTAAAATTTTTCTCACCTAGCATTCTTTTCATGAATCTAGCTGAACTATACATACTACAGCAACATATAATAGAGTATGGCTTTTAATGGATAGCATTTTTTAAGCATGAAGTTTTATGGAAGCCATGAAAATACATTCAATTTATAAATAGTGGTCTCGAGATTTTTTCTTTTTTTTGCCCCTTGATTGTCCAATATTATGAATTTTACTCTTCTAAATGTTTTTATTCTCTTGTGGTTTCTAAAAAGTTTGTTGGATAAATGTGGAATCTTTTGCATGTTATGTTCCTTTTTTTTCTTTTATATTTTGTGTTTGTCTTTCTTGTTGGTTCTGATTTCCCTGTAAGAGATTGGAATTTGGGAAATGGTTTCCTTTGCATTATGGTTTCTGAAATGTTTGGTGGACAAAAATGGAGTTTTTGCATGTAATTCGCTTCATAGCATTGGTTTTCCTTGGTAGGTTTACTTGCAAAACTGTTACAAGCTGTGTTAAACCGAGAAAGTTTCAAACTTTGATGATCAGAAGAGCTCGCTTTCATTTCTTCTTTTTTCCCTTTCACCTTGCTGTTCCTCTCTTAAAAAATTGATCGTGTTATATGGTATCTTACAGGTTTGTTTTGCGTAAAACTGAAGTAATCTTACAAGGTAGCCGAGATTTTACGAATTTTGTATCACGATGATTTTGTATGATCAAGATCCTGATGTTGTTCGATGGGGTCTCCATAATCTAATTGATGTTTCTTATCTCTCTAGAGCTTCTTGTCAGAGCACGTTCATTATGGCAGGGACACACCTGAAGTTGTATGTTACGGAAGGTTATAATAATTAACAAATCATATAGAGAACGATGCTGTTGTTGCGCATGCTTTCCAGGAAGAACTTTCCCAGGTTGCTTCCGCTGAAGAAGCTTTGTTCCATGATCCTGCTCAAGATTTGGCTCTTAACCAGCAATGGCTTGGTCCTTCTGGTGGACAGTGCCATGATTCTGGTTGGATGATGATGATGTTGCCAAAAGCAGTCTGATCATTGTAATGGTGATGAGATACTGTCCATACTGCTGAAGAAAAGCCAGAGATGGAAGAGTTGAGATATACTTTAGATATAGCAGGTGAGTTTGCTATTGATGGTGAAGTGGGCAAAAGGCTAAATCAGATGGTTCCAGGTCATGTAAGTATTGCTCAGGAGATGATTATTTTATTTTGCCTAGATTGTTCAATATTATGAATTTTACTTGTCTAAATATTTTAATCTCTGCACGAATTGACTCTTCTATCTTGTTTTCCAAAGAATGTTCCTAAAACCAATGGACAGATGCCATCAGAAGATGAAGAGGTCTCTTCACATCAAAGGCTACTAGACAGGTCCCATACTAGTTCTCCCTATGCATGTTTTCCTAAATTTAAGCAATTTATTAAATTATGAAAAAACGTGGGAACTTTGCAGAATTTATGATTAATGATCTCAAGTTTTTCTAGCAAATACATAATCCAAAAGTACTTCTAACTTTTTCTCTTATTGGTGAAATTGGAAACATATGTTGGTTTAGACCTGAATTCCGAACAATGATTTGCTGTTTGTTTTTCAAACTGAAGGTATATGATCTGGTCTGAAACAAAGTTGAAGAAGATGGCAATGTTAGGTTTGTTTTCTTTTGAAATTTCAAGAGCTATTTTCTTATCAGTAGCTCACTTCTTTTTGTTACTACTCCATGTTGTTAACCTCTTTTTCGAATTTCAGTTCCGTGCCTTATTGTATCAACTTTACTCATCTCTTGAATACCACAAACATGTTAGAGAACAAATAGTCAATCAGATTAGTTGACATCTGAATGAGTTGCTGTAAAACTGTTTTAATGAACTGATACGATGTCTGTATATTAGACTAAAATTGGAATTTTTTATTCTACATCCACATCGTATCAACTTAACTCTCACCGAGAAATGATTACGTTTCAATGGTTTTCAGTAAATATTTGATGAGAATGAACAATTTTGTTGCTCTACCTTTTTTCTTCGTTTCCTTTCAAAAGCTTTCTAAATGAATCCATGTTTACTCTGTTTATTCTATGGTTGGTATTGGGAGTGGTGAATGGGGTGATCATTTCACATTGCCAGCTGCTGCAGATTCTGTACTAGCAATTTCCAATCTTTCAATGTTTCCTTTTCATTTTACTGATTTTCTCTATGTTTCTCTGTTTTTATTTGCTTATTGGAACATGTAAAAGTTATGTTCTTGAGTCTCACGTTTATATTTATGTAAGCTTTGTGTCAGTTTTGTTCTGTTCTTATTTGGAAGCATTTTGCATTGAGGCTAATGCACTTTGCCACCTAACTGCAGTATGGAATAAAGATATTTGTTATAACATCATTCAAGGATACATGTTACATTGAGATCTTGCCCCACTCTCAAAAGTCCTAACGAGGTAAGGCTACGAGAATGATTTTCCGATCCCCTTTTCAGATTTTTGTTCTTGCAAGTGATCTATAATGAAAGGAAAGCTGAAATTTCAGTCGATCATCTTTCCTAGTCTTATACCAACAAAGATTCTGTCTGATAATTGATGCTTTACATGCAGTTATTTTCTTGAGATTCTGGGCGGAGGTACACTATAATTCAATATATCCTGAAGGAGGTAAAACATTCTGGGACTGAATATGTATCAGACTAGGTTTGAGATGAATGAGATAACTTGCCTCATGGCATATCACAAGCATGAAATCTTTGTATTCTCTCATCTTATTAGCTTTGCATATGTTGCTGTGTTCAAATGTTGTTTCAAACTTTCAATTCGTTTCTGGACAGAGAGCATGTAGTTTCTTATTGTTCTCGTCTCATTTGTTTTCTAGAGCTACCTCCGATGGATACTAGGAAGAAGAAGAAATGGTGGATGCTTGGAAGCCAAAGCCAAGGATATTTAGTGGCAAATCTAGCATTGAAGAGCTTTCATTCGGAATTTGCGTGCCATTGATGCTTCTGCTACATTACTTTCTCATTCTTCTGTGCATATGACATCTTCTGTGCCCTCTATTTGTACATATTCAGGCTGTTTTTTGATCAATTTCTGATTTCTTTTTGGCTCTTCTGGTTGTCTATAGCTTGGTAGTGTACACCTGTAGATGAATTCTTTTCATGTACTGATCCAAACCTGACCCGGACCTGCGGCCTATCAAAGTAACATGGCTTCCTGACAAGAACAAATTAGCTAGAATTATGTCTCTCTGTTGCTTTTTTACTTCATAACATTGTTATAAGCAAAAAGATTTATGAAACATGAACTTGGTAGAGATATGCCCTCCCATTAGTTATCAGGGAAATTGCCATCTTGAAAGCGTCAACTTACATTCTTCTCAATACGTTTTTTCACCATATACACGAAAGAAAACTTACAAGCTTTACTTTTCCTTGTTTAAAAATTGAAGACAAAGACATAAAAGGTTTCTGGAATCTGGTGGTGACGATTGTTCAGACACTCTTACTAGTGTTTGCTTGCTTTTCTTCACAGATCACACCTTTGAAACTGTTACATCTAAGCAAGTAAGACTAAACAGCTTTTATAGTCAATAACAGGACTGATAAATAAAAAATATGTATAACTCGCCTTGGATACTCCTACAATTAAAAAGTCCTTTCCATCCTCTTCTTTTAACACACTTTTAGACTCCGCTGTTCAACTTTAGAAAAGCTACTTCCTTTTCCATGTTACCTTGCTGCATACCCACTGACAGAATCTCATACTCATGAAGACTATCACGTGCTCTTTACCTTTTAGGAAGGTTCAAGGAAGCTTCACAGTCAACAAAAACAAAAACAAAAAAAAAAAGCTTTACTAAGACGACTTCACGTCAATGGACCGTCTTCAATAATGCATATAAGCTTATGAATGGCCATTAGATAGCTTCCACCCTCTTCCTTAAACAATAATATGGCTTCTTCTTCTTCTTCTTCGGCCGCTCACCTATTGAAGTACGATGTGTTCTTGAACTTTAGGGGTGAAGACACTCGTCGCGGTTTCACCAGCCATCTCTGTGCTGCTTTGCGCCGAAAGGATCTCCAAACCTTTCTTGACGACGATGATCTCAAAAGAGGAGAAGAAATTGCTCAGTCACTTCCCCAAGCAATCCAAGACTCCACTGTTGCTATCCTTGTTTTCTCAAAAGACTATGCATCTTCCAGATGGTGCCTTGATGAACTTGTAGAGATCATCAAATGTCACCGTTCTCATGGACAGATTGTAATACCTATCTTTTACGAGGTAGATCCATCTCATTTAAGAAAACAGTCCCATGATATTGCTGCAGCTTTTGTTAAACATGAGCAAAACCCCCATAACGCACACAAGATTCAAAAGTGGAGGGATGCCTTGACCACAGCCGCCAATCTATCTGGGTTTGATTCTAAAGAGTTCAGGTATGTTTTAGGTTGTATAGTCATTCCACGTAAAGAGGTATTTGCTTTTCGTTCGTTTAAATTGTGTTTTATAATTTACAGGAATGATGATTTACTTATTAACAAAATTGTTGAAGAAATTTTAGAAAAACTGAACCAATCCATGCCATGTGATGATTTTGAGCATTTAGTTGGAATGGACTTGCGCATTAAGGAAATAAAAGAAGTATTTACTATTAACCCATCCGAGACTTGTATTTTAGGAATATGGGGGATGGGTGGTGTAGGTAAAACTACTGCCGCTGATGTCATATATAAAAAGATGTCGCCTCAATTCGACAGTTATTGCTTTGTAGAGAACGTGGGACAACGGGTAGAAGCAAGTGGTATCATCAAATTACAGGAAGAATTCATTTCAGAGGTTTTAGGGGAAGAAGATTCACAAAAATATACATTTAATTTTCTTAAAAAGAGACTTGGTAGCAAGAAGGTGTTAATTGTTTTTGACGACGCGAAAGATTCCCAACAATTTGAGAATTTGATTGGAGATCCATGTTGGTTTGGTCGGGGAAGTAGGATTCTTGTCACTAGTAGAAATAAGCAAGTATTTAAAAGGAGGGCTGATTTTATATACAAACTCAAACTATTAAATGATGATGAAGCTCTCCAACTTTTCAATAAAAATGCCTTCAATTATCCGGAAGATGATTATGCGTCCTTGTCAGAATCCATTGTGAAATATGCACAAGGCAATCCTTTGGCTTTGAAAGTTTTGGGTTCCGCTCTATTTGGAAAAGGAAAGGAAGAGTGGGAAAGTGCATTGGCTCAATTGTCAAAAGTTCAAAATAAGGATATCCAACAGGTGCTAGAAATCAGTTACAGGCAAATATATGTTCACCGAGATATTTTGAGAAAAATATACAAAAGCAGTGGGGTCGATATAGATATTACATTAAGTGTTCTTGTAGACAAGTGCCTTATTACTTCAAAATATCCGTTGACCATGCATGATTTGTTACAAGAAATGGGAAAGGAAATCGTTCGAGAAGCTCAGTATTCATACCAACGTAGAAGATTATGGGATCCTGAAGATATTTATGAAGTATTTGCAGGAAACAAGGTAAGATATTTTAAAAAATATTATCTGTTATTAATAGTCTTTTACAATTCTTGATTTACTAAGAAAAATTATTTGTTGTCATAATAACTTATCTATATATATTTCGAGTGTCTTTTGTTAGGAGGCTGAAGCTGTGGAAACCATCACTTTAGACTTATCGAAGATAAGAGAGATGAATTTAGATCCACAAGTATTTATGAAGATGCCTAACCTTAGATTTCTCGATTTTTATGGAGAAAGTAGTCTACATTTCTCTCAAGGTCTTGATTATCTTCCTAATACTTTACGGTACTTTAGGTGGGATAAGTATCCATTAGAATTTTTGCCCCCTAATTTTCAACAAGATTCGAATCTTGTGGTAGTTGAATTATCAAGCAGCAACATCAAACAATTATTGAAGGTACGAAAATTTTATACTAATAAATAATTTATAAATTTACTATATTAAAAATTGTAATTAATCCTTTTGTTATTTTTGTTAATTACAGAAAGATTCTTTCATATCTCGAGTTATACGTGGGATTGTTGATGGTTGTTGGAGATTAAAGTCCCTAATTTTACAGAACGAAAGCATAACTCAGCTTCCCAGCGGTAGAAGTGGATTTCTAGAAGCTCTCGAAGTTCTTGATCTTTGTGATTGTTCAAATCTGAATACATTTCCAGAAATTTCAAGCAACATAAAGAAGTTGTACTTGAGTAACACTGCTATAAGGCAGATACCTTTGTCATCAGTTGAACGCCTAAGCAAATTGGAATACCTAGAGCTGCAATATTGTAGAGAGCTTGAAAGCCTTCCAAGCAACTTTTTTAGCAAGTTGACATCTCTCCTTAAACTTGATCTGCATGGATGCTCACGCTTTAAGGTGCTTCCTGAAATCTTAGAGCCTAGGAGATATGTGTTGTCTATTAACATAACTAACACAGCTATAGAGAAGCTGCCATCAGTTATTGGCAGTTCGAATGGGAGGTGTCGTATAAATATGATTGGATGCTCGACGCTTGCTTTCCTCCCAAGTTCTAAAAATTGTGGTCTAGAAGACATTTTGCCGTTAGGCTATTCAAATTTTTTTTCATATAATTTGAGTGAACTTCCTATAGTTTCTCTAGATTTGAGTGGAAATGATTTTGAGAGAATTCCTATTTCCTTTAAACAATTTTCAAAATTGGAAATGCTCATTATAGACGACTGCGAAAGGCTTCTATCCTTACCGGAACTCCCATCAAATGTCCAGAAGATCTCCGCCTGCCGTTGTAGCTCACTAGAAGAAATATGGACCCTTAAACAACTACCTCTTAACTCACCATTAGCTGAGTTTGCATTCAATTTTGGGAATTGCTTCAAGTTGGATAAAGATGATTGTCATGAAGTAGTAAATGCACTGTTGAGGAATTATACAAGAACTTCAAAATGGAAATCATCGGTAACTGATTCTTTGTCTTTTCTCTCTTTCTTTATTTGGATATGTATAATCATTAATTTGAATAGAAATTTTTGCTGTGTAGCCTTCTTTTCAAATGATCTATCCAGGAAGCGAAGTACCAAAGCATGTGAAGTATCAAAGCATGGGTGATTCCATTGAAATCCACCATCGTCCTCTCTGGTTAGATGATCTGGCATTTGCTTTCTATCTGTGCGTTGATTCTGATGGACAACGCTTCCATTTTGATTGCTATTGTGATGACATATCCCGTTTCTCCTCTGATGGTCCCAATGGATTTGACATGCCAAGAGCAGATAGAGAGCATATGGTAGTCTGTGTACGTGGTGACTTTGTACACGAGCTAACCTCTTGTTCTGTTGAGCTCAACTTTTTACGGCAGTTCTCCATAAAAAGATCGCCGATGGGTGATTTTCTAATAGAAATGGATTTCATGGCAGATCCAACTTTCAAATTTACTTTCAAATTTAGGAGTGCCGAAGTTGAAAAGGTCAGGTGCGGGGTCATTCCGCTGGATTGATAAAATGTTGGAGATAGAAGAAAATGAAAATAATTCAAGTTCAATGCTTCAATTAGGTAAGCTATACATGTTTCTCTGTTCTGTTATGAGTTTCAACAAAAACTATAGATAAGAGAAACTATTAAATCTGATTTGTTTTGAGTAGGAATTTTATTTTCCTATATACTGTTACTTTCTTGTGATGGAGTTTAATAAAAACTGCTTCTTGTTACAGGTCAAGGCACTTATGAAGAGAAAGTTAGGAGAGATTGCTTCATAAGGTATGAATTTTATTTCAGCTCAATTTAACCCAAGAAATAATAGTGCTAAAAATGAATATAAAAACAAATAATAATGACTTATATATATCAACTATAAATTTATTACTCAAATAAGATATAAAATGTTAAAATATGTTGTTAATATATAATTATTTATTTGAATTTAATATTACATTATTTATTATTACTCTTATTATTCATAGGGTTTACATATAAAATTTTTTCCTTATTAACTAAATTTAATTGTAATTTACACAAAAAAAATTTCATTATTAATTAAATTTAATTGTAATTTATAACATAATAATAAAATTAAATTTGAAAAATTTTGAAGTAAGTAATTTTTGAACAATTTTCGCTAAATGTTTTTTCTTATCCGAGTTGGACGACCTGACAGGGGAGAGCGGACACTGATATGCGATAAGAAGTCAATAAGGGATGGAAATGGGTCGGTTAGGCTAAGGGCACAAACAGGCAGACTGATTTTTGACTGTCATCTCTGATTATGGTATGTGGCTATCAATACCTAATTGGGTTGCCAAATCATAACGATTAATACAATAAAATCTTTCTATAAATCC
>JAOSBO010007957.1:0-13239 GCA_027563915.1 Erythroxylum rotundifolium
AGCAGCCACCGAGAGCTAAAAGCTCAACGTTTGTATTCAGGCTTTGAGCCCCACAGTGATTCAGAGCCTCAGGCTCAACGATTAATGTGCCCACATTGAGACAGTTCAGGCACTCGATCACAACACCGTAATAAATTAGAAAAGTGTCACATGTGCATCTCATATGCATTTGGTTTAATCTCTTTGATTGAGTGAAAGGCAAATTGCCTTATACTTATATGAAAATAAAAGTGTTAATTTTGGGACCATGTGATATTTCTGAATTGTGTGAAATTATGAAATACTTGTGATATGCTTGATTGTTGCATGAATTTAGTGACCATCGATGATGGTTACCTCACTAAGTTCGCAAACTCACCCAAAATTGTAACATATTTTTCAGGACCGAGAGTAGACTCGTAGCTCTAGAGGGACTTTTCTAGCTGTGTAGATCATGTTGGCAAGAGAAGTCATGGCTCACAGGTGAGTCAGCTGGGACTTTTGAGATGACCTAGATAGATTAAGATGTATTTTTCCTTTTTCATGTAGCATGTAGTGTTGATGTACAAACAGTAAAAGATGACAGATGTGTAAACTTCTTGTTTTGATGAAATGAAATGAGGAAAATTTTGGTTTCAAAAATATTATGATTTTTATACTGATTTTTTATTATGATGCCATGTGGGGTGTTTGTAGTGATTGATCGTAGTTCACCCTTATCGTAGGATATGCATCGGAATGACCTGCGGGCGTCCCGGTGTGTGCCCTGCGGTAAGGGGGTGCTACAAAAAATCTTCATTTTCCTCCAGATTTTTGGTATTGTCCTCACCTATTCTCTTTGATTTTACAATCTTTTCATCTTTTCATGCATTAATCATTCAAAAACCAAAGGATTTGAGTAAGATTTTGCTCCCATTCTCTAAAATGCGAATGCCACTATTTCTCTCTCATTTTTGCAAATTTTCTTCTTACAATGGCACATCCAAGGATGATGATAGTTAGGAAACTAGTTGACGAACTCTGACTTCAATTTTTTGGTGAAGGTAAGCCCAACTTAGCAGTAGCTTATCGGGTACCATTCCCAATTTACTCGGAAGAAAAAGGTATATGTTTCTGTGACTTTAGGAATAGAAAAATAGTCACTCCTAGATATCTTAATTTTAAAGTGTTAGAGAACATAGAAGTGAGATGACAACTTGATCAATTAGCTGTAAACATAGGGTGGAGTATGTTTGTTCGGTATGATGTACCTATCTATGCTACGTTGACTTTAGAGTGGTTCACAATAGTTCGGTAGATTAGCTGGAACTGCTTTTAAACTTGATTGTCTTGTCATACATGAAATGTTCAATTTTTTGAATGCAAAAATTCTAGATGGCCACACTAATTTTAGTGTCAATGCTTATTGGAAAACTCTCATGGGTGAAGAACATTTTAACTCCTGCAATGCACCAAATTCTTTAATCTAGAGTGCTGAGCATATACTTTTACATGAATTTATGTGTCTGACCATGTCTAACAAAACAGAAAGCAACAAGTCCTCAGCCAAAGAACTTTTCTTTTTATAGTGCATGGATTGAAAAATTAAAATCAACACACTATATAGGATTTTTTGATCACTGGTGAGTATGGTTACTAAAAGGAGTTCATCTTTTGGAATGTTGCATATGGCTTCTGCATTGGGTGTGTTTTATAATGTTAAGATAGAGAATTGGCGTATATGTTTGACATATCTTACTTGAGGTGTTCCGAGAATGTGTCGTTCCACTCTATGGAACTCCGTAATCCTTAGACGCCTGTTTCAGTAAGGAACAAAAGGGGCCAAGATATAGTTGCCTCCTAACCTTCCACCTCCTGCGCAGTCTCAGAGCTAGAGGAGAAAGCAGTAGAAGCTGACTAAAGTGCACCAACAGAGGTCGAATGATTCTAGCAAATCCTCAACCAAATGGTCGTAAATTATATGCTTCCTAACTTGATGAACTCGACAAACAAATGTGGCTAAACCACAAAGAGCAGCGTAGTTTAAAGAAGAGGTTCCTCAACTTCTATCAAAGAAAAAACTTTGAAGCTCCTACACCAACATTGTCACCACCGTCATCTGAATAAACTTTTCTTGCCCCTTTAACTTTTCATTTTTGTTGTTTCTTTTATGTGATTTCATTTCATTTCATGTTTTTTTGGTTTCATATCATTGGTGTGTTTTGTCTTTTGTTTGGTTCTAATTTTTTTATTTTATTTTGAATTAATTTTCTTTTGTTTGGTTTGATATCATTTGTTTGTTTCAATTTTTTTTGTTTGTATTGCTGTCATTTTCATTTGGTTTAATGTCATTTTCATTCACTTGGTAGTTGATTTATCATATTGAGGACATTGTGATCTTTAGGTGTAGAGAGGTGTTATTGACTTTCTCAATTGTATTGTGTGCATTGTGTTAAGTAGGATGCATGAGTAGGTATATTATATGTGCTTTGTGTCAACAATGGTGCTTTTTGTTAGCAATGGAACCAGACTTGAGTCACCCCGATAAACATTGTCATGAAATTATGTCATGCAATTTGGAATTAGATTGAATGCATGCTTGAACTTGGATTAGGCCACTTGAGTAGAAAGTGAACCATATAGAGTGATGAAAAGTAGTTGGCCTTATAAGCTTAGTCATAAATTGACATTTAAACAATGAGATGGTGTAGAGATGCATAATGAGTTTTCATTTGAGCTAAGGTAAGGATTGAGCCATATAACTCCATCTATAATCATTTCATTTCTTTTTTGAGTGTTAGTTCCTCAGGTTATTACCTTCAAAACTTGCTTTGAATCGATTTGAGTCGAGTGGATGCATGCTTAATAAAGATGATTTAGGTCCTTTTTGTGTAAACCTTTGACTTAAATGATCGACCCATTGATTATCCCTTACTACTCCCATTGAGCCTTAACCTTTTGTCTCTTAAAAACACCTAAAATTTTTAAAAACTTTAAACCCCATTATCCAACCCTTTCACAAGCTTAGTAAAGTGTTAAGCAATACATTAGTTGGAATCATGTGAAAATTTTTACCAAGATGATTTGAGTATATTTCTACGTGTGGACTAAATTGTATATAGTGCTATTTGTGATTTATAGTTCTTCCATGTATGAAGAAAAAGAAAGAAAAATGAAAAAAATGAAAAAGAAAAGAAAAGAAAAAGGAAGAACAAGTGAGTAGCATCAATAAGTACATAATATTAGTTATATTTGTATGTCTCGGAGTTATATTTTGTTATCCTGTTTTATATGCTTTTTATTTTACTAATGCTTGCACTTAAAACTTTTTTCCTCCTTACCCACTTTAACCCTAGCCACATTATAACCATACATAAGTTCTTTTGATCTATTTATGCATGCAGTCATTGTAGAGGAGAATTGGTATATTAGTAAGCCTATGGTAATGTAGTTTCCCATAAAAAGTGTGAGCAAAACACTAACCATTAAACACTTGAGGGAAATGAGTGAAAACCGTGAGGAAGTTCCATTTTCACATCTTTACTTATCTTTGAGTGATGCTGTTAATTGTTGAGTTTGCTTATGTACATCAATCAAAAAGTAGTCATGATATGTGCATTAACTTAATATTTAAGTTGGCTTGAATTTGAAAGATTGTATGCTTTGTTCTTTGTGAAAATGAAGTGGTAGAATTGATTGGTTGTATTTATTTTGCTTGAGGACAAGCAACGATTCAAGTGTGGGGATGTTGATAGGTGTACATTAAGATATGTTTTTATAGGTAATTAGCATATGTTTTCTTGCATAATTGTTGATTATTGTTTTAGTTTAGGACCCATTTTGTATGATTTCGTTTCGTTTGATTTCCATTATTGTTCTTTTATGTTTGATGTTAATTTAGGATAAGAATTGACTATTTTTATGTAATAAGGAAGATGGAGCAACTTGGAGGTTGAACTAGAGATCAAAGAAGAGAAGAAAAGAGGAGTGCATATATGACCAATTCTTACGGTCATGGGAATTATAATTCGAGACCTTATGTTGGGCTTCATTAAACTTAGGATTTTTAGACTATAAAAGGATAATTAAACCTCTTATCTTCAAGGAGGGATGACACCTTCTATAGAAATACCATCCTTGAGTGAAGAACACACGTTTTGAGCCTTAAGGAAGGATTAAAGATAAGGTTCATTATCAAGATTGGGAAAAATAATACATCAACACCAAAATTATAACATCTCATTATACTATGATTAGGGTTAGAACCATAGGATATTATACATGAAAGATTACTGGGAATTTAGAAGTGCATTTATGCATCATATGGAATACACATACACGTGAATAACGTTGGCACTCATTAAAATAATTGTACATGCATTTATTGACATTCTCTAGGTATAAGTCATTTTTAATGTGATTAAAATGTGAATTATGGATTATTTTTCTTGAAAAATTAAATTGATGTGTATTAGACTTGATTTAACGTTTTTGGTAATATTTTGGAAGTTCTGAAAATTTTGGGGTATTTGGGACTAGGAAAATTGTAAAAATAAGAGATAAATGGAAGTGTGACATCTAGTAACTTAGATGAAGGAAAAATGGGCTAATTATGAATTGACAAATGGACTTATTAAGGTGTGACATGTGGATAAATAGCTATGAGACAAATGGTAGCATAACTAGTATACAAATGTAACACATACAAAAAGGACATGTGTCAAGACTCAAAAGAGTCACCTAAGTTATGTTTTTGGGTAAGGAAGTCTCTACAACTCCTTTGTTTTGTCTCCACTGAAATTCTCCACTAACAAACCTCTCTTCTTGCTCACCCGTCACCCAAACACCTAACTTGTGTACATGTGTGATATTGACTTATCCATCACCGAAACACCTTGCAAAGTCCTCAGCCATTTATGGTTTTTAATTGTTTCTCTATTCTTGTCATTGCTCCATCGACTGAGAGATCCATCCACTGAAACCTTCATTTTCTTTCCCCATTTCTGGAATTTTGCTGAAGGATTTGAAGTGTAAATCAAGTAACTTATGCTTTAAGTTTTATAGTAGTTTAAATGACATTTGGATGAGGTTTTAATGTTTGTAAATGGATGCATGCGTGAGTTGTGTATATTTTCTTGCTTATGGGTTAATGCATGCGTGAATGGTGTGGATGCATCTGTGGGTGGTGAAGGAAGAAGAAAATTCAGTGATATGATTTACAAGATGAAGGATTGTGATGATTGGAGTTAAATGAAGAGTATGGAAATGCAAAAAAGTAATATGTAAAAGTATGAATTATGTTCTGTTTTGGGTTGTGATTATTCATGAATTTGTGAATTGTGACTAGAGAATTCTGAATTAGAAATTTAGGTTTAATTGAATCATCAACTTGACAGGATTGAGAAATGATAGACTTTTGGCATTTAAGTGTCTAGAGTATGTTATATGCAGTGTTTTACTGAATATATATCTATATTTAGGACCTAACTTGATCTATAAATATCCAAATTGGATGGATTTGGATCTAGATTAAACTAGACACATAGTTCTACAATTTTAGTGGAGGAATAGAATTAGAATTCTGTCTTTAAGAGTCTTGAAATTTGGCTTAAAGTTGAGAATTTTTTGATGTTAATGTCGTATTCAGAGGAATGGAGAAGAAAAATTGTAAGACACGATCGTGGCCTTTACCCCACGATCGTGACCTAACAGAAAATGTTTCTGTCACGATCGTGACCCCTTATAGCATTATGGCTTGGCTAGAAAATATTTTTGTCACGATCGTGGCAGAGACACCATGATCTTGGCCAGACCTATAGAGAATAATAGTTGTCTTTTGAGTAAAGTTTGAACCAACCAATGCTAGGATGTTTCCATATGAGGTATTAAGGTTTAAATGAATTCTTAAACGAATATAGTTAATATTGAATGAAAGGATTAAGGTCAGCAAAGTGTTTATTAGAGTAAAGAATGCTTAGAAGATGTTGTAAATTGATTATTAAGTGTATTAAAGAAATATACCTAAGAATTTGTCATTGAACATGCATAGTACATGACACATACATAAATGTACTTATAACTGATTATTCAAATGAAAATGTACATGAATAACATATAAATGTATGTGATTGCATATAGAGGAGCACGTCAAGCAACCACTTCCAGACATTGTTGGAACTTTAAGGCAATAAGTTAAATGGTGCATTTGTAAGTCAACCTAAATGATCTTCCAAGGATTGATTTATTCTATTTAACTTCCACTTCTTGAACTGCTTGTGATCTGTACGTGAATTCTGGACTATAATGGTTCGAGGAGTTTAATATTCGGGAATATATTGGAAGTGTTCTATTTGCATATAAAATTTGAATGATATCTATTTGCACCTGATTTTTGAATAGTCAACGAAAGTTGAATACTGGACTAAGGTCTGATGCATATAAGATTCTATCTGTGCATCATAAGTAAATGCTATTTATGACATATTTTGTTATTTGATGCATTTTTATAAAATGCATGTTCATATAAAGGCGTTGTGAGCAAAGTAGCTAGTCTAAAAGAGCTTTAAGCTCAAAATTCTGAACGTAGAGCTTTGCTCCATGATTTATGTATCTAACTAAGCCTAATAAGCCATTATCTGTATCTATATCTATATCTGAAAGGCACTCAGTCACAACAAATAATAACGAATCTGGAGTCTCATATGCATCTTCATTTGTATATTTATGTTTATGAAATTTATGCTTTAAAAACCTTTTATGAAATTGTGATGTTTAAGTGATATGCCATGATAATATGATTGATTAGCTTATACATGTTCTGAAAGAATGTATGTGGAGTGTGTGACATTCATTATGTCTTATTGTGATGGAAAATATTGTGAAATTGGTTGGTTGTGTGATAGTTGTGTTTTTGACTAGAGTGAGATCATCAATGATGGTTCACTCAGTGAGTTCATAAAACTTATCAAAAAGTACAATCTGAATTTTCAGGTACGAGACAGGAGGCCTAGATATTTTAAGATTCTCTAGAAGAACTTTTTGGACTAAAATATGACTCAAAAGTCTGTCAACTGGCATTTGAGGAATTGTAGTTGTTTTTATGTAGTTTATCTATATCATATAGAACTTATGTAAAAGGGTTGCAAACTTTCTCATGTTCGGTTCTGTAAATATCGGTTTTAATGACTACAATGTAAACCTTTATGAATGAATGAAACGAAGAGATGAGGTCTTTAAGTATTGAGTATTTCTTGTGATGCCATTGAAGAGATTATCTTTAACATACCATTGTCATATGATATGTACTTGAATATCCTCCGGATGTTCGGGTATATACCCTATAGTAGTGGGATGTTGCAAAAATCCCAAATTTTGGAAAAGAAGAGAAAAAGTCTTTACATTCAATTTTCTATCACTTTGATATCTTATATTGTTTGTAAAATTGTTTATTTGAATGTTGATGATGTTATGACAACCATGATGGGCTGATTTAGTTTTAGAGATTACTTTTAAACTATTTTGTTAGAACTCCTATTTTACTGAATATAATGAAATTATCTTATGATTGTTGATTTTATTTATTATCTTACAACAAATCGAGAGAGTGAGTAAGATGAAATTCGTGTACAATTGTAGAATGAGAGTTGGCGACCTATAAGCTTACAATCATAACATTAATTGAATAGTTAGAAGAGAGATCTCGGTTAGTCAATTGATTACCCATAGGATAGTTTAATAACTAGTTGAATCGGTAGAGTTATTGGGTAGGTTGAAAGATCGTCTGATTGATTCCCGTTAATTCAATTAGGGACAAGAAGTTATGCCTTAAGAGAGGGTAATTATTACATTTGGAAATCTAGGGTAAGACACAATTCAATTAATAAAATAGGAGGGAGACAAAATATGAAAAAAAAGTAACCTGTAGTCTTTATATTCTTAAATTCCAATTTTTTGCAATTTCGGTATTGTTTATTACTTTGCATTAGTCTTTTATTTTTAATTTAATTTTACAGATTATTTGCATTTAAAAATTTCATTTCTTAAATAAATTTTCATCTAAATTAAGCAGTGTCTGGGCATCAATCCTTGTAGGATCAATACCACTCTTTTAACTACAAGTGACAACTCGTTCACTCATGGTTTTGAGCGTAAAACAAGTAGATAGGTTTTACTATCAACATTACTTCACTCGCATCCTTAGTCAACTAGATTGATTTGAATCTAAATAATTTTGATGTTTATCATTGCTAAAATTCTTCCAGTGGTCATAGAGCTAATATGCGACCTTCATAATTAGTAGGATTCTTTTGAATAAACCATTTATAATAAGGTAAGTTCATAAAGAAGGTTCCTACAATAAATGAAGCATATTTCTTATGATTTTATTTCCTTTTGAGAACCCGTTAATAATAAAAGGAAATAAATCCAATTTGAATTTTGAAACACTATATTGTTATCATCAAAATTGTTAAAAATAAAACTTAAGCTAACATCCATTTGGTTTAGTTGTTATTACTTTGTTGGTAATATTTAGATAGTAAAGATAGGGTTTTGTGGTTGTTGGATTTGGTGGATGTAATTATATGTATATTGGTTTGGTTGGTTATCAAGAAAATTTTGTCTTCTATATTAATTTTAGTTATTTTCTCTTTAATCTTTATGCAAGTGGGATTGGTATAGTACGAATTCGAATTGCGTAACTATTTGCTAAACTAACAGGTAGATAAATAAGCACGTCTCTAACTAACTAATTCCTACAAAAAAAAAAGTTTTAGCACTTTATAGGTCTCACTTCCTTCAAAAGTAATGTAATGTACAAAGTAGAGAACTTAATGCATAATCTAAGCTGTGAATCTTGTTTCTATTCGAGTTAGAATGTGAATAAGATTTTAGTGGTAGTTTCTTCGTTAGGATAAACAAAAGAAATGGTAGAGCTTTTGCAGTTGGTTTGATTACAAATAACAACATACCCTTTGTTGCTTACTAATACCCAGCAGTTTGTTGGGTGTTGTTATTTTGTTCTATTTTGGACCAAGTTTATATGTTTTCTTTAGTCACCCCCTACCAAGCACTTTGCCCTTTTCACTCCACAGCTAACTTAAATGCCCAGATGATTATTATTGCTATTATCAATACAAAAATAATAAGGCACACCTATTAAGGTCTTAAGGTGGTATGTTTATTCCTCAATTAAATAATCATAATTTTGCAATAATTAACTCCTACTTCATATCTTGATGATATCCTTTTTTAATTATAAGATATTTTTGTGTGACAAATAGTAATTAGGATTTCAATTTAGCCTTGAAACTTTATATCATTTATATTATATTGAAAAAGACAAACTTAAACATAAGCTTTGCTTGGTAAATGACTTATCAGCTATTTTTTTGTGGATATAAAGGTTTTAGTTATTTGACCATATCAAACCGCAGATAATTATGTTTGATAATCAACTAATTAGGTTGACAGATTGAACTCATTTCGTTGATTTTAAAAACACTACTATAAAAAAAAGTTTTCCTCCAACAACTAAGGGGTTGTTTGATTCACTTCTATTTTTCTGTTGTGGTTTTTAGTTTTTAGTTTTTGTTTTCTTTTTTTGGTTTCTGTTTTTATCAAAAAATAAAAACTTGTTTGATTGAGATTTGTAATATAAAAACTTTTTTAAAAATCTGCTTGGTTTAATAAAAAACTAAAAATAAAAATATGTTTGGTTATATAATCCTTTTCTATTTTTATAAATATACTGTCATGTTAATTATTTTTAATATAATGGATTGTGTTTTTAAATTAATTAGAAATAAATATATGCATATTTATATAATAAAAAATTTAGCACATTAATTATATATAATAAAATTAAAACTTAGACATACTTTGATAATTCAGATCACTCTCTCTTAGTATATCACACGTTCCCTTCTAGATTAAATGCATATGTTGTATTGAAGAAAAATCACATTAAGAAGTCTAGAAATTAATAACTCAGCATTGATATACCTAGTAAGCAAGCTATTAAAACACAACAGATGGAAGCAAAATGCAATTTAGAGGAAAATGATAGTGCATAAAAGGCAGGGTTGGCCCTAGGCAAAGGCAGGGTTAGCATGTGCCCAGGGCCTATCCTTATAAATGATAAAATAGGGCCTATTTTTATCCTCATAAAAAATAAAATGAAACAAAATAGGGCCTACTCTTGACCTTATAAAGAAAAACAAAAAGGGCCCATACTTTGTTGTTTATAAAGTCATGTGAAGGCCCAAAAATAGGTAAACATAGGAACTCTTTTTAACTTTGCCCGGACCTATAAAATATTAGGAACGACTCTAATAAAGGTGACAACAACTTGGAAAAGGAATAAAATGCGTAGTAGTGGAGACACAACCCACCAATAGTCTAAACCTAGGAGCAGAAATGACAACACAGGCATCCAAGAAGGAAGCACCCAAAATACTAATGAATAGTGAAAAAATGTCAACGTAAAGTAGAACCATCAGTAGCCCAAAAAATGCACCGTAGAGGTAGAGAGAAAAATGCATGTGTAATAATAACAAGCCAAACAACATATCTAAAAGTAAAACTCACAATCAAAGGATATAGAAATGCAAGAATAAACAATGAAAATGATGCAACAATGTAACGGAGAAAAAAAAATTCTAGTGTCAAATGGGTAAAAACGATAAGCATTATCTTTATCCAATTCCATTCAAAATGAAAAAGATAAGAAGGAAGAAACTTTTGAGGTAGAGACAAAGACAAGAAGTTAGAAAACATGTTGAATAGTTATGACGGTTGTTTTCGATCTTAATTGCTATGGGTTTGCTAAACATGATGTGTTGTTTTTCTATTCAAGAAAGCGTGTTGCCAAAATACAAAGAAACATTATTTTCTTGTTTTTCTAAAACTGTTGTGGTTTTTTAATTTTTAAGAAACAAAAAATTGTAACTGACTTAAACAAACATATTGTGTTAACTTATTTCCCTTTTTACAAAACGACAATGAAAAATAGAAAAAAAGAGAAATAAGCAGCCCCTAAAACATTAAAGGATTAAAAGACTATAATATGCAAAAGTTATTACAAATTACTTAAAGGGATAGAGATATATATATATATATATATATATTTGACTTAATTTATATTTAAAAAGTTAGCCAATAAATTAATATTTCAATATTAAATTAAAATTTTCAAAAAATTAAATAATTTAAAATTTTTTCTCTAATTATATTACATTAATTACTTTTGTATAGACTCGATATTTAGGTCCCTTTCTATATAAGTGTTTAGTAAATAATATTATTTTTACTTGTATATTGTGTTTAATTCAATTCAATTTAATTTAAAATTAGTAAGTTAAATTTAAATTAATGATTTTATCTAAGTTTAAATTTTAAGAGATTAATATAAAAAAAATTTTGCAAAATAATTTTATTTTAATTTAACATATTAAAATATAGTTTCAATTTTTAAAATTTAAATAACAAAAAGTTATATTTTCTTCAATTATAAATTAAATTGATATCATTTTTATAGACACAATTTCATATTAAGCTCGTTGATGTTGCATTTAAGGAAAAACTCCTAGTATGATCTGACCAGATACATTCTTAAGCTTATTTTTTGTGGGATTTTTGTGATCTCTCGAGTTCTTCAGTTGGCCCTTCGTAGTGCAAATACAAGAGGATCTCAAAAAGTTTTAATCGAGCTCATCGTCATTGAAAAGTTATACAGAGAGAGCTTTCGATGTTATGGAAGATATTAGAGAAAATGATGATGTTACTTCTTTTGCTCTATCTAAATTATTATGAGAATATTCAAAGAAATACTAAGATGTAAACAACTAATACTCATGTCCTTATAAATCTTTTTGAGAAATCTTTTTTCTTAAGTCGTACCCTCATAAGTCATTTAACATATAAAAAGCTAATACTAAAAAGTTAATTTTATCAAACATCTTTAAATAAACAGCTAATATTATCTGCTGGGCAAATCAACTATATTAATCCGATAATAGCTAATCACTAATAGAATCAATTAACAGCTAATGCAACCTACTAATTGCAAAACAGGGTTGTAAGTTCTTTGATCTTTTCATTTTGGACCTTCATGGTTAAATGTAAGGCTCACATTGAATTTGTGAATTTTCATTATTTCCTTTTGTTCTTAACTAATTCCATTACAACACAATTTTGAATTTCTATAAGTTGTTTTTATTACTATAAAGAGGTCATTTTTTTAATGGATGTTTAATTTTATTTTTATTTTGAGAAATTTTGAAATAAAAAATGTTTTTAGTGGTTAACTACGATAATGTGTTACCCATATTTTTTTTATAAATTAATTAAGTTAATTTTCTTTTAATCTTTCATAGATTATTTATAATAAGTAATAATGGTTATTATATTTTATTAAAATAAATAATTAAATAAGTGAAAATTTATATATAAATTCGTATTTATTTATAACATATAATTTAAATATAATTAATATTGCTTAAAATGTAAATATAATACATCTTAAATTTAGAATATAATTGTATTTAAAATTAGCTTTAAATAATGTTTTACATTTTAAAATTAGAAATAATTAAAAATTTGAAAATTAAACTTTATTAAACATAGTTTTCATTGGTAACTATATTAAAGAATTTATATTTAAAAAATTCTTTGACAGAGTGAATTGACATTTGAAAAGATGTTTCAATATCAATTATAAATCAATTGTTAATTAACAATAACGAACATAAATGGGTACAAAAGAGTAGATACTATATCTATACTTTGTCTAATTGAAACATTGGATGACAAAAGGATTAAATAATACATTATAACTATGAATGGATAGGTTAAGTCAAACCACTTTAACATTTTTAATGTTTGGGTTGTCATGAAATGTTAGATGTCAATTTTGATATGTGATTATAAATTATTTAATTGGAGATCTAAAAATAAATTAAAAGGAATTTTCATTTATCTAATTCAAATTATGAATTACAATTATAATTTATAATCATTACCAATATATTAGGAACTTAATGGGGCACATATATGGAGCACTGTAAAAGAGAAAAATCAATTTCAGTTAAGTTAGACTTAATCATAAAGTTTGAGAAACTTTACGGATTAAATATATTATGAGATATTTGATTTTATTAAAATTACATTAGTTATAATTAGAGTGAGACTCTAATTATAATTGATGTATTTAATTTTAATAGAAATTGACTTAATTATAAAATTTGAGAAACTTTAATGATCAAATATGAAATATTTAATTTT
>JAOSBO010007971.1:0-13239 GCA_027563915.1 Erythroxylum rotundifolium
CAATCTTGGAACTTTTATATATTTGACCGGTTTCCAAGGATCGATCATAAGATCGAATCGACAGAGCCGCGATCAATGCTCTCTACTTCTTCTTTCTTTTTCATGCATAACTGAAATTAACAAGATGTGAGAGAGGTGTTCTTGTATTTTTTGGACTCTCTCTCCTTTCTTACATGTGTTAGCCGAAATTTGTATGATAGGTGTCTCATCTTTGGTTTCTTTTTTCTAGGAAAAATCTCTACCAAATATTTCTTCTCCTTTCCCACCAAAGGATCTTGTTAACCAAGTTGTCTAAGAAGAGTAAGTGGTAAATCAGATTGGTTGAGGACACAACAACAACGAGAGGATACGTTGACAAAGGAAAGGATTCAAAAGCAAGGATCAAGAAGGAGAGGACAGCATAGCGAGGAGTTAAAGCTGTAGCAAAAGAAGTCAGTAATATAATCTCCATCTTGTTCTTATGATAATTGTTTTCCATATACCGTATCATGTATGACTTGGCTTCTTGATTTGGTTATCTTGCTTCTGCTGTGCTTTGATTTTTAAAAAAGTTTTGAAATCTACCATTTTAGCCAAATTTGCAAGTTTTATTTTTCGATCCAACATGAATGATGTGTATTGAGTAAGAATGAATGAGAACTTGAATATTACGTGAGCATATAATGTTAGAAAAGAAATGATGAATGATTGAATTATACTATTTGAATGAGAAGTTCTTTAAGGTATGAACCTAAGAGTAAGCTTGACACACATAAATGATGTTGTTAAAAATCAAGTGATGTGATTAAGGATAAATAACCAAAATAATGAAATTGAGCGTGCATTATACATTACACATATATATATTTGTACAATTGAATGTTTATGTAATTATGCAATTAGTAATGTGTGTGCAATGTGTGTTTTGCATGATGTTGAGAAGGATAGAACGTCAGCATCTGCTAATCTGGAGCATACTATGAGTCGATCTAGATGGTCTCATTTTAATTGTTTGTTTTGTTTAAAATTTCTATATTGAATTACCACTGATGTGAATGTGATTGAGACCATTCCATACGTAAATAGTCCAAAGAGTTTGATGAATGTGAATATATTGGAAGTGCTTCATTGAATTTGAATGTGAATGTGAATGAAATGAGTGATTCTCAACATTATTATTGAATGTCGGACAACAATCTAATGAAAAATGAATGTGAATGAAAAAATTGAACACAAGTGGTTGATTAAATCTATGTGAATGTGCTGCATTCCATTAAATGAATGCATGAATAGATAAAGGTTGTTATGACCGGATTAGCCACTAAAAAAGAGCTTAAAGCTCAAAATGTGAAAAAGAGCTTAAAGCTCAAAATGTGGTAAGAGCCTCAGGATCATTATGTAAAATGAGCCTTGTGTCCCTAACGGATAAGAGACAGTTATTAATAAGCTCTGTATCAACAATAAATATGGGACAGTTATAGGCACTCGGTCATAAAAATAACAATTAGAAGTGAGTCTTATGAGCATTTCATATATAATTGATATCCATGTTTTAAATGATCGAAATGAACAATTTGACTACTCTAAAAGTGATATGTGAAATAAGTGAGCAAAGGGTTATGTGATGCCATATGATTATTGGTGAAATGATGTGCATTATATGATGAAATGAAGTGCATGTGAATTTGAACTATGACTATTGTGTTATGTGATATGAGTGAGCCATCGAGGATGGTCTGCTCACTGAGTTTGCAAAACTAAAAAAAATTGTAACTTTTTTCAGGCTTAAAGGGGATACCCAGTTAGACAAACTAAAAATATAGCCTCCGAAGTCGAATAAGAGATAAAGGTCGGGATTAATTGCATCTGCACAAATCTTCTGTGATTTTTCTTTTACAAATATTTAAATTGTATTCTGTAAATATTGTATGATGTTAAGTGAACTGTTAATGTGAATGCAATATGTAATAATATTTTTAACAAAATATGTTTTGCAATTAAAATGGGCCCAAATAATTTCCGGAATCCTGATGATATGTATATTATTTGTAACATTGTGACTAAAAATGTTATAAATAAAATGGACTAAAATGATAATTGGTTTTCTGAAAAATACATTTGATGTTCAAAAAAATTGTAATAAGAGTTATTTGACTGCTCTAGCGTGCTGCTTTCACAGGATGTGTGTTTGAATGTCATCGAGATGTACGAATACGTGCTTGGTGGAAGTGGGGAGCTATATAAAATGTCCTGAGTAGCTCATCACATACTATTTCATATAATTTTTAAAAAATTCCTAACCAATGTCAACAAAGTAAGGAAAGATAGGTATACCTATGTCATCAAACATAATGGGAGGCAAGATCTGCCCAGCAATAACCTTTCTTTTCTTACATTGCATTTTATAGTGGACTTTAACTTCCTTTGATTGAAACATTTTTTGCGGTGTTGATGTCTTTCCTTTTTGCGCGACTATCTTTATCTCCCCCCCCCCCTTTTTTTAGGAATCATCTCTTTATGGACCAACTCATTCTTATTAATGGGGTCCTTAATAGTATCTTTAGTCACAGGCGCTTTGCCTTTTTTAATTTCTTCCCTTTTTCTTTTTCTAGATTCTTCTTCCTCTTTCTTTTCAAAATTTACATATTTTTTGGTTCAGAGATTTTCTCGGCTTGCTTTGCAATACATCCCCTCGTTGGTGGAGGTCTTATTACTTGAGCTAGTTCCTCGTCTGCATCAGTGTCATTGATGACCCAGTGTGCTTTATATAATATCCCACTTTCCCATACTAAGGGTTAAAACCCTAGATTACTGTAAATGAGAAATAGCATTAATAAATTAAAAAATGCATTTCATACTCATATATAACATAAGTATAAGCACACGTGAATATTAATTTTTGTACACATTACAAAGACTGTACATGCACTTATTTGACATTTTCCGGGGTATGAATGATTAGTAAACTAGTATTTTGTGAATTGTGAATTTAATATCTTGAAATTTTGTTAATAAATCATAATTGGTGACTTAGAAATTATTTGTGAAATTTGAGATATTTATGAAATTATAAGTATGTTTGGATTAGGAAAAATGACAAGTGGTAAGATAAATCAATAAATGGTAGTAGAAATAAGTGACATATGGCAATAGAAATAATTGAAAAATGACAGTAAGATTTAATGAAAAGTGTCATAGAAAATTGGGAGACAATTGGTTTAGAAATTGAAGGAAAAAAGGACTAGTTATTAAAAAAACCTATTAAAAACCATAAAAGGAGGACATGTGGCAAGTTACAAGTGTCATGCCACTTACCATATACCTTACTTTCATATTGCTTAATTGAAAGACAACCATTTTAGTCTTTCGTTTAATTTCTTTGGCTAAAAGCTCTCTCCTTCATTTCTTCTCCTTCATTCACGACTCTTACTCTCCATGCTCATAACCTTGATTTTTGTTGACATTTAACCTACCCACTTCAAGATCCTTACTATCTCTTCATATTACTAAAAGACACAAACCATTCTTCCATGAAAGTTGATGGTCATCTGATGCTTTGGAGTTAGGGTTATGTGATTTTGATGAAGCTTGGAGTTTAATCATATAAATCAAACTTCATGGGTTGTTTTAAATGCAACATATATGGTGAGTGATTTAAGATTAAATGATCATAATAGTGGAGTTAAATGTATGATGTAACATATATGAGGAAATAAATAGGTTTATGTCATATTTTTTTGTATATAATGGGTAATAAATTATGAAATGTTATAAGTATATTATTGAGAAAGATTGGTTGTGAAAATGGAGATTGAATAAGGTTGAAAGTTGATGAATGAAGAGATGTGTTTATGACCTATTTTTGTGTATAGGATAAGTGCAAGAAATTAATAAATGAGTGCATATGGTGTGTTCTTATTATGAGAATATGAAAGCCATGGATTTTAGACTATTATGTAGATGAAATAGGTTGTGAATTAAGGGTATAAGGAAGGTTAAATTTATGCTTAAGAAAGGTGTTAAGTAATATTCTTTAAGTGAGGAGAAGGAAGGATTTGGTATAATAGTGAATGATATTACATTTTGTTTTTGTATGATTAATGAACAATGATTTATGGATTGTTTTAATGGTTGATATTGAGATCAAACTGAAGAGAGATTGAAGAGGAAATGAAGTAGAATTGATTAATTATGCATAAGATGTCTTGGATATAATATGAAAAGGTCAAGAATGTGGAAAACGTTTGGATGACATTAATTAAGGGATTAAGTGAATGATAATGATTTAAATGAATAGATTTTTGTGGATTTTAATACAACTAATATGGTAAATAGGTTGGCATGAAATGAAGTTGCATCAATCGATATGAATTATGGAAAAATTGGAGTGATAGTGATGTTTCTAAGTGTGTTGAATTTGTGACAAAATGAAGGAACAAAAAACAGAACATGATCATGGCAAAGTCCCCATGATCATAGCCTAGATTATGTTGGATCTGTCACAATTGTGGTAGAGTCCCCATGATTGTGTCCAGTTACACCAAAATTTGTCATGGTCATGAGAAAGTCCACCACAATTATGGGTAAGCATAAAGAGGGAAATGTTATCTTCTAAGTGACTTTTGAAACAATTAGTGCTAAGTTATTTTCTTATAATGTATTTAGGCTTAAATGAGGCCTTGAATGAACCTAGTTTAACGATGGATTAGGCGATTAAAGTGATTTAAGGATACATACCAGAAATAGTCAAATTGAGCATACATTATACATTCAACATACATATGTATATGTTGAATACTTATGTGATATACAAATTAGTAATGTGTATAAATTTATGTATTGCATGATATAAAAGCACAAATAGAATGACAACATCCAAACATTGCTGGGATGTTAAGGCAATAGCTATCTAGAGCTTACTATGAGTAACCTAAATGTTCTCATTAAGATTGTTTGTATTTGTTAACTTTTCAGTTATTGAATTGCTATTAATGTGAATATGAAAAATGTCAGACATTGATGGTCCGAGGATTTTGATAATTGAAATCATATTGGAAGTTCCTTATTGAATGTGAATCTAAAAGAAATACATGTGCTAAATAAATATGTTGAATGCTAGACTTAGGTTCGATGAAAATGTGAAAAGTAAATGTTTATATTAAAGGAAAGTGATTGATTGCATATATGTGAATTTGATGCATATCATTACATGATATGCATGATCAGATAAAGGTAATTATGACTGAAGTAGTCAGTGAAAAAGAGCTTAAAGCTCAGAATATGTATGAGAGCTACAGGCTCAATATATAAAATGAGTCCGATATCTCTAACGAATATGAGACAGTCATCAGTGAGCTCGGTATCCACAATAGATACGGGATAATTAAAAAGGCACTCAGTCACAACAAAGTAATAATTGAAAATGGGTCACATATGCATTGCATATACAATCTAATATGTATTAAATGAATGATTGAAAATGAGTTGTCTGAACTGCTCTGAAATTGAATTGTGAAATAATGTACAATATGTGATTATGTTAACTATTTTTGAAATTTGAAATGTAAATTTTTATGTGTTTTGCTATGAGTGAGCCCATCGATAATGGTTAGCTCACTGAGTTCACAAAACTCATCAATATTGCAATATGACTTTTTAGGTATGATAGAGGAGACTTAGCTTATAAGACAAATTAGACGAAAACTAGTACTACATTTTGGACTCAAGAAATAGTTCAAAGGTTGGTCAGCTGAAATTTAAGAGTTAGATAGAGTATTTGTATAATTCCTCTCTCATGTAGTATAATTTAAAAAAAAAAGAGCAGTAGAATTTGATAAGCTTTTAATATTGTATATATGGATTATGTATGAAAAGCTACAATGTACCATGTTTTTATAAATGAAATGTGGGAATGAGTTTTTGAATATTTTTTGTTACTTATGTATAATGCCACGTAAGTGAATGTAACTGCTCTAACCCACCATCTTCATGATGCATGTTCCCGAATGTCCTCGAGATGTTTGGGGAGGTATCTCATGGAGGTAATGGGTTACACTCCAGACACTTTTATATCTTTAAAACTAAGTCAAGGAGTAGTAGATCCAAGTGCGGAAGAGATAGAGACAAGTACTGTAGTAGTAGAATTAGAAACATGAGCTTCACCAAAACTAACAGTGGAAGTTGGAGTTTTCTTTTATCCGTTTGATTTTTTTATGGTCATTGTAGGTCAAGAGTTTTAAAAGGACAGAACATAAAGAAGGAAGAAATTTATGGTGTAGAGAGGAAAAGAGCTACGCTTCTGAAGCAGAACACGATGAGTAGAAGAGAGAAGTTTGTCCTTGGTACATTAAGTGATTCTTGGAGATTGATTTCATATGAGGATGGGCATTCGTACACTCTAAAAGAGAAACAAAGCCATAAATGACTTCCATTTTAGGATACTTGTATACTACTTTATTAAACCAAAAGGAGCCTTCTAAAGTGGAAGGAGCTTACTACGAGGAGTTCTCAAAACTAAGAGAAGCCTTCTAAAGTACAAGAATCCTGCTAATGTATATAGAGAGAATTAGCATAGAAATTTTATATAAATATAATATCAGATAGTTTGCACACACTAAGCTCTTTTCTTAACACGCAAAATCTATCTTTAGAGAGTGGCTTAGTGAGAATATTAGCTACTTGATTTTTAGTATTAACATGTAAAAAATCAATGGCACCTTTTAAAATATGATTTATAAGAAAATGATGATTGATTTCTATATACTTTGTCCTAGAATAACGTATAGGATTTTTTGAAAGATTTATTACAATGGTATTTTCACATAATGTAAGAATATGATTACAATTGAAAGAAAAATCCTGGAGTTGATGCTTCATCTATAAGATTTGAGCATAACAACTTATAGTTGCCTTATATTTCACTTTGGTTGTTGAAAACATTGTGCAATTTTATTTCTTACACGATCAAGAAACTAGACATCTTCCAAGAAATTGACAGTGATCACTTACGCCTTTTCGATTGACTTTATCACTTGCATAATCTACATCACAATAGCCAAATATATTAATTGAGTCAGTTTTTAGATACCATAATCTGAAATCTATAGTTCCTTGAAGATATCGAAAGATCCTCTTGACTACTTGAAGGTGGCTTTCTTTTGGATTTGATCAAAAGCATGCATAAAGGCACACACTAAGCATAATGTCTAGTCTTGAGCTTGTGAG
Source organism: Erythroxylum rotundifolium (assembly GCA_027563915.1). Taxonomy (NCBI): domain Eukaryota; kingdom Viridiplantae; phylum Streptophyta; class Magnoliopsida; order Malpighiales; family Erythroxylaceae; genus Erythroxylum; species Erythroxylum rotundifolium. The sequence continues at coordinate 7,204 of JAOSBO010007971.1, forward strand.
ATATAGTAATGACCCAATCATTCCTCTATACTTTGTTTCATCCATATCCTTCCCTTCTTCATCCTTATCAAGTTTAGTTCCAATATACATAGGAGTACTCATAGGTTTGACATTCTTAAAATGGTACTTCTTGATGAGTTCTTTTATGTATTTGTCTTGGTTAATGAAGATTCTTTATTTTTTTTGTATGCCTAAATTGTAATCTAAGAAAGAAGGATAGTTCTTCCATCATGCTTATTTCAAACTCGCCTACATTAATGCTAAGAATTCTTTATAGAAGGACTGATTAGTAGCACCATACTTCATTAACATATATATTTGCACTATAAGTAAATCATTCTCCTTTTTATTAAGAAATAATTTTTTATCTACCTTTCCTCTTTCAAAGTTATTCTCAAGTGGAAAATTACTAAACCTCTCATCCCATTCTCGAAGAGCCTATTTTAGACTATACAAGGCTTTAATCAACTTCAACATGTAATCAGGATGGTTTTCATCTTCAAACCTGGAGGTTGTTTAACAAACACTTTTTCATTAATATATCCATTTAAGAATGCACTTTTGATGTCCATTTGAAACAATTTGAAGTTTCTATAATATATGAAGACAAATAAAATTCTAATTGATTCCAGTCTAGTAACAAGCACATAAGTTTCATCAAAATCAATACCTTCCTATTGATTATAACTTTGAGCTATAAGTCTAGCTTTGTTTCTTACCACCTTACCATTTTCTTAGAGTTTGTTTCAAAATACCCAATGAGTTCCAATGACTGAATTGTTTTGTAGATGAGGTACTAGATTCCAAACTTTTTTTTTGTCAAACTAATTCAGTTTGTCTTTATAGCTGAAATTTGATTTTCATTAGTAAGAGCCTCTTTAATGGTCTTTGGTTGTAATTGTCAGATGAGGACAAAAAAGTTGTTCTTGAAGGAAGATCTACTTGTTAGACTTTCAGAGGGGTTTCCCAGAATGTATTGATGTGTATTTGACCTCTCCATTGTTTTAGTGGTCTTTGTTGCATAGGCTCTTATTAAGAGGAAGGAGCCTGCACTATTTTAATTTCAGAAAGAGGTAGGTGTAGTCGATGTACTTTTAGGAACCAAAGGATGCTCTTTATCATCTGAATCAACTACTGTTGTCGATGGTAGTGCTTCATCAAATACTAGATGTATTGATTCTTCTATCTTCTTCATTCATTCATTGTAAACCCTGAACCCTTTGCTAGTGGTACTATAACCCAGAAAGATAACTTCATTTGATCTCGCATCAAATTTTCCAAGAATGTATTTCCTATTACTTAGAATGAAACATTTGCAACTAAATGCTCAAAAGTAAGTGACATTTAGTTTTCTTCCTTGCCACAACTTGTCGGGATCTTTTTCAGAATAGGTTTTTTAAGACATCTGTTGAGTATATAACAAGCAATCGATACTAACCCTACCCAGTAACCATGGGGTAGGCTGCATTCAGACAACATTGTCCTGGCCATATCAGCTCGTGTTCCGTTCTTTCTATTAATGACATAGTTCTTCTAAGGATTCCTTGGACAAGAAAAGTTATGAGTCATATCATTACTATCACAGAAATCTTCAAACTTTCTATATCAAATTATCCTTCATGAAGACTTCAAATTGATGTCATGGAGCATCCTTTTTCGATCTGAATTTTTTTTGTGAAACTTCTTAAAAACTTATAAAAACATCATCTTTATTTGATAAGAAGTAAACCCTATAAATCTGGAATAATCATATACTAAAACAAAATTGTAATGTTTACCACCAAAACTTTGAGTCCTAGTGGGACCAAAGAAATCCGTATACATAAGTTTAAGTGATTGTTTAGCAGACATAATATTTTTAGGTGTAAAGCTACTTCTAACTTATTTACCTTTTAAACAAACCTCACAAACCTGACTGCTTTCAAAGTTTAGGGTAGTAGTCCTCTTATTAACTCATTATTGGACAAGTTTGATAGATGCTCATACTAGCATGTCCAAATCTTTTGTGCTAGATAAACGAATCCTTTTCTAGAGAAACAAAATACTAAACACTTTATTAAGACATGTCTTCCAGTTGAGCACAATATATGTTTTGATTTCTAGAACCAACAAATACAATATTATCATTATGATTATCGACTATTTCATAATGAAATGTATAGAAATGACTCTATAACCTTTGTCAATGACTGATTTATGCTTAACAGGCTATGTTTGAACCATCAACATAAAGGACATTATCAATGGAGCTGGAGTCAGAATCACTAATTTTACCAATTCCGGTGGCCTTTGCTTCATTTTTGTTAGTGAAGATGACATATTCTCCATCTTTTATTTCAATATAGTTGAAATGTGATATTTCACCTGTCATGTGTCTAGAACAGCCAATGTCGACTATCCACTGATTTTCTCTTGTCTTAAGTACCTAAATTTTTCTAGGTCCTTTGAGGTTAGAAGCTTGACCTCTGCGTCTCCAAAACATACATTTGAGATAATTTCTTCATTTTATGAAAGTTACAATAATGACTAATTTAACAATGACTAACACACTAGAAATATAAAACAGAAGAATGAGAATTGTTATAATTTCTACCATGCATCAAGTTCTTGTTGTTTTGCCTATAACTACTGTTGGATTTAACAAAGAAATTCTTGTATAGCCTAATATTATTATTTTGATTGTAAGCTATTCTAGCTTTATCAAAGACATATTTACTCCCTCCAAGCAGTGCATCCAGTTTTTTCCCTCGAGCAAGGGAATTTGCAAGATCTTTTTATAGAGATAAGATCTTCACTGCACATTTCTCTTTCTTAAGTTCTAGGCTGATAACCTTTTCTTCTAGTTGCCTTACTTTATCATAGTCATTCTTATGCACAGTATTTTCCAACTTAACTACTCTTTCAAGAGGCATATTTTTGGTTGCTAAACTCTCATTCACAAATTCTAGTGATTTAATCTTACTCTTTAGAGATGCATCATTATTCTTAGATTTCTCAACTTCTTTGAAATAATTAACTGTCAACATTTTGTACTGATCATACAGTTTATTTTATGCATTTTTCAATTCATTAACTTCAAAATCAGAGTCATAATAATATAACTCATCATCTCCTGATTTAACCATGAAGCAAACGTTGCTGACTTCTTCTTGCTCTTCATTTTCAAAGTTTTCATAATCCTCATTTGTCTAGGCTGCAGTCATTGCTTGCTCTATAGGTTTTCTATTTTTTGACTTGTCCTTTTGAAGAAGAAGACATTTAGGTATCATGTGTCCAAGCTCCTTGCAGTGATAGCCTATGATTTGACCATTTTTTGTATTCCTATTGCTACTGTTATCTGTTGATGGGAACCTACTGCTCCTAGCTTTCTTGTTTCCTTCTCTTTTCTTCATCAACTGTTTTTATAGAAGTGGGAATATTTTTTGACCATGAAGTTAAACTCATCATCTGTATCTATTGGCAACTTAGTGTCACTTTCATCACCGTTTGATTCATCAGATACTTTTAGTGTCATTCCTTTTCTATAGGAGGATCCTTCATCTTGCTTGAGCTCGGTTTCATGAAATAGTGTCTAGATCCTTTGCGATTTCTAAAGTTGTCACCATAGGTCTCCATTCCTTTGGTAGTGATCTTAGAATCTTTGTTACGAGCTCATCATTAGGATATATCTTTCCTAAGTTCTTTAAGGTTATGATGATGTTAAACCGTTCGAAGAATTCATCTATGGTTTCTCCCTATTTCATACTAATAGTTTCGTATTGATGCACTAAAATACTTATTCTATGCTTGTTTACCTCATTCATTCCATCAAAGGTGACTTGTAGTTTATCCCACATTTCCTTAGCAATAGAGTAGTAGTATATCTTCTCATATTATTATGGGGATAGTGCACATATCCGATGATGCTTTGTTTTGGTGTTTAACTATTCATTTCTTTTGTCAACATCAGAAAATAATTCTATGTTTTCTGTTACGAGAAATGTAGCTCCAACTCTGATGGGTTGCCAGACTTTAATATCTATAGACTAGAGATAGATTCTCAGTCTCTCTTTTCAATATGAGTAGTTATTTCCATTGAAGTAAGGAGACTTTGAAATAGATTGTCCTTCAAGGCTTCTTAAATTGTTTGCCATAATCTATCATATGTTGTAGAACATAATAAATGTGAAACCTCACTTTGATACCAAATGATAAAGCAAACACATGCAAGACAGGGGTGAGTTATGTGTAAAAATTTTTTAAAGTACTTTCAAATCGATAAGATCTTGCTAAACTAAATGAATTTATAAATAGAAGGGTCCTATAAACTTTCGAAAGGATCCTATTAATGCTCAAATAGAAAAGAGCCAATTAATCAAAAGGAACCTTCTAATGCTCAAAATGATAGGAGCCCTTTTAATCGATAAGAGCCTGTTAACGTTTAGAAGGAAAGAAGCTTGTTTAATTGATAGGAGCCTTCTAAATTTTGAAAGAAACCTCTTGCGATATAAAAACAGAAAGAGCATATTGCATAACTGAAGGAGCCTCTTGAAAACTAATAATGAGAAAAGTTAAAAGTAAGGAAGAGAGAGAAAATGACACGGTAGATTTATACTGATTCTGATTATAACGAAGCTTATGTCTAGTTCCCAATTATCCAACTTAAGTATTTCACTATGAAAACCAACTAGTAATTTGACGAGCCTCTTCAAGCTTGCAAGTTTTTAAAGGTTCTTCAACCTTCCACAGTAGTAGTATTTTGCTAGCCTTTACGAGCTCTCATCAAATTACAAAGTAATTTCACTCTCTCAAAAGAATTTTCACTTTCTAAAACACAAGAGATTTAATAATTATATGACTTTTAAAAGTACTGATATTGTGATGTATATAAAAATTTGGCTTCCTTATGTATGTTTGTGTCTCGCAACTATAGTGATCCTTCCTTAAGTAGACAAATTTTCTTCAACTCGCCATTGCTTAATCTTCAATATTATCTCTGCTAAAATCTTTGATATCTAGAATTAAGGAGAACATTATGTCACGGATTTTGAAGCTGATTATTCGAATTGGTATGATCCTTCCAGATGTTATAAAATCATTTATAAAAGGATAAGTATATAAAGAAGGTTTCTGCAAGAAAGAAAGCAATTATTCCATATTTTATTTCCTTTTAAGAATTATAGAATTGCCTATATAAAAAAATTAATACAATTTGAATTTTGAAAAATTATACAGTTATCATTAAAATCGTTAATCATAAATCTTAAGCTAGTAGTTTTGGGCAGGTTGGTGTGTGTTTATTCTCTAACCATTTTTTGTTCTTGATTTTCAGGGCTGAATTTATGCTTTTGCTTTTTGGTTTGTGAATCCTTGTGATTTAGTGTTCCTGTTTGTCTTTTGGGTGATCCAACGTAAGTGGTAGCTAGTCGTTGCCAGACATGAGAAGACCAAACACTTATTGGTTTGGATGTCAAACGGGAATAAGAAGCATACAGTTCTTCATGATTCAGAGAAAATTAGTCAGTTTATTGTTTAATCAACTATTCTTTATTCGCAATGGACAAAGGTAAAAATAGAATAAAAATCGATCCAGTTTGATTTTTATATCATTAATTGTTATAGATCTTGAAATTATTTCATTATAATTGTTAAACATTTTTATTTTACGGTTACTACTGAATAGTCAATGGTAAACTTTCGGTAACTTGATATGATAATTTTATTAAAATGATAATTAAAATATTAAATAAATTTAATGTTGACAATATATGTAACAATGATTATGCCTCTTTATCAAATTCTCCAATTTAAGACAAATTTTATAATATCTTACACCATCTGAAAAATTATATAAGGTCGATAATCTACTCAAGCTCTTAAAATATAATAATTTAATCATAAATTCTTAACTAAAATAAATTCATAACATGACACACGAGTACATGAAACAGACGAATAATAACAAGAAAAATTAAGAGTATTACATCTTTCCGTTAAAATAGGTTTTGTTGTTAAAACTTCGCATGAGAAGGTGATCCATGTTTCCATTTCTGAATT
>JAOSBO010007985.1:0-13236 GCA_027563915.1 Erythroxylum rotundifolium
TAATTAGGCTAGCTTAGACCTTTTTCACTAGGTTCCAATTAAGTGAGACGACCCGAGGTTGCATCCCGTATTGCAATATTTGGAATTATTGTTTTTGACCGGTTTCCAAGGATCGATCATAAGGTCGAATCGACAAAGCCGCGATCAGAGACACAGTTGGGGCAACTAGCACAAGCAGCGCACACAAGGCCTCAAGGTGCACTTCTTAGTGATACTAACCCTAACCCAAGAAGGAAAGAGCAGTGCAAGGCTATTACCTTAAGAAGTGGCAAGGAAGTAGGGGTGGATGAGTATAAAGATGAAAAGGATGAAAAGTCGACAGAAGTTGAAAAGCCAGTGGAATCAGACATAGAAGATGAAGATTCAGTTGCAGTAAAGAACACGGTTAAAAACTCTGAAAAGAAGCTAGATCAAGTGAAAAGCCAAGAGGTTAATGAAGAAAAGGAAAAGCAGGGATCTCTTACTCCCTATAAAGTTCCAACAGAGAAGAAGTATGTTCCTAAGGCACCCTTTCCACAAAGACATCAACAAAAGGGATACACCATGGAGGATTATAAGAGACTATTGGAGATGTTTCAGAATGTGAATATTAATGTCCCTTTGATGGACTTGATGACAAATGGCCACAACATTCTTAAGTTCTTTAGGGACCTGTTGAGTAATACGAAGAAGATTGTAGAAGTGGGAATAACACCATTGAATGTTAATTGCAGTCACAAGTTGAGGGATCCAGGTTCTTGCATTATTCCTTACGATATTGGGTCCAGGCATTTCTCCAGAGCATTGTTAGATCAGGGGTCAGGAATCAGTCTCATGCCACTAACAACTGGTAGATCTATTGGATTGGAAGAGAGAATGAAGCCCATCAGCATATCCTTAAAATAGGCAGATCGATCAATTGTGAAGCCATCTGGAATCATTAAAGATGTTCTGGTAAGGGCTGACAGATTTACACTTCCAGTCGATTTCATTGTACATGACATGGAAGAGGATAAGGAAGTGCCTATTCTGTTTGGGAGGCCATTCTTAGCAACTGGAGATGCTTGCCTCGAAGTCAAGGACAACACAGTGACATTTAAGATCAATGGAGAGGAGGTAACCTTTAATGTTAATAATGCGATGAAATATCCTAAAGATGTTAAAGGTTCTTTTGGTGATGATGCGTTAGATAAATGCATTGACATTAAAGCATGCTTTAATTCTTCTCCTGATGGCACTGTTTTAGATGTCAAATCTCTGTGTGTTGATCCTTTTGATGGTCTTGATGAGTGTGATTTATCTATTGCACATGAGCTTGCACATATGATAGAATGTTGTTATGATAATGAATCTATTTATGAAATTACTAATGAAGTTATTGAGATCGTTGACATTTGTCAAGCGGTTGAGTCTTGTAATGAGGACAAACTGAAGCCATCTACTGTGGTTGCACCCAAGTTGGAACTAAAACCTCTTCCAGACAATTTAAAATATGCATTCTTGGGTGAGAATCAGACACTGCCTGTCGTGATATCATCAGAACTAGATTCTAATCAAGAGGGCCAGTTATTGAATGTTTTGAGAAGACATAAGGAGGCCATTAGATGAAGGATAGCTGACATCAAGGGTATTAGTCCCTCAGTGTGCATGCATAAAATTCTCATGGAGGACAATGCCAAACTAGTTAGAGATAAGCAAAGAAGGCTATATCCGATGATGATGGAAGTTGTGAAGAAAGAGATCACCAAGTTATTAGATGCTGGTATGATTTACCCCATTTCAGACAGCCAGTGGGTGAGCCTAGTTCAGGTGGTTCCTAAGAAAGGAGGAGTCACGATGATCAAGAATGAAGAGGATGAGTTGGTTGCTACAAGGGTGGTTAATTCCTGGAAAGTTTGCATGGATTATAGAAAGCTGAACAAGGCAACCAGGAAGGATTATTTTCCCCTACCATTTGTGGATCAGCTCATTGACTGCATAGCTGGTTACCCTTATTATTGTTTCTTGGATGGATATTCAGGATACAACAAGATTGCTATAGCTCTTGAGGATCAATACAAGACTACTTTCACTTGCCCTTTTGGTACTTTTGCATATAGGAGGATGCCTTTTGGTTTATGCAATGCCCCAGCCACATTTCAGAGGTGCATGCTTGCTATTTTCAGTAATATGGTCGAGGACATTATAGAGGTCTTCATGGATGACTTTTCAGTCTTTGGTAATTCATTTGAAAGATGTTTAAGTAATTTCAATCGAGTGCTTCAGAGATGTGAAGAGTCTAACTTGGTGTTGAATTGGGAGAAATGTCAGTTTATGGTGCCGGAAGGCATAACTCTCGGCTATAAGATCTCTTCCTCAGATATTGAAGTTGACAGGGCCAAGATTGATGTGATTGCCAGGTTACCACCTCCAGTTAGTGTAAAAGGTATAAGGAGTTCCTTGGGACATGCTGGTTTCTACAGAAGATTCATCAAAGACTTTTCAAAGATCGCCAAGCCCTTGTGTAATCTTCTAGAGAAAAATGTGGTCTTTAATTTTAATGATGAATGCCTAGCTGCATTTAAGGTGCTTAAGGAGAAATTGGTGAAGGTGCCCATAATTGTCACACTGGAATGGAGCGAGGATTTTGAGATAATGTGTGATATAAGTGACTATGCTGTGGAGGCTGTTTTGGGTCAAAGGAGGAACAAGGTCTTTCATGCTATATATTATGCGAGCAAGGTTCTTAATGAAGCTCAGGTGATTTACTCTACTACACAGAAGGAGATACTAGCAGTAGTTTTTACCTTTGATAAGTTTAGGGCATATCTTTTAGGAGCTAAGGTGATCGTGCACACTAATCATTTAGCACTAAGGTACTTGATGTAGAAGAAGGAAGCCAAGCCACGGTTGATTAGATGGATTCTTCTACTACAGGAGTTTGATGTGGAGATTAAAGATAGGAAGGGTTGTGAAAATCAGGTGGCCGACCATTTGTCTAGATTGGAAGGGGAAGTGCACAGTAAAGATGATTTGAAGATATTGATTAATGAAACTTTCCCTGATGAGCAAGTTTTTTCTTTGAAGTCCATAACTTCACCTGCTTGATATGTAGATTATGCAAATTATTTGGTGGCTGAGGAGGCGTCGAAGGGGTTATCCTACCAGCAGAAGAAAAGGTTCCTACATGATCTTAAGTCTTATATTTGGGAAGAGCCATTTTTGTTTCATTACTGTAATGACAACCTGCTCAGGAGATGTGCGGCAGAAATTGAGCAACCTATGATTTTAGAGAACTGCCATGATTCACCTTATTGTGGACAATTAGGAGGACAGCGGACAGCATTCAAGGTGTTGCAGTTAGGTTTTTATTGGCCTACTCTTTTCCGTGATGCACATGAAAGGGTTAAGAAGTGTGATAAGTGTCAGAGGACTAGCAATATTTCAAAGAGGGATGAAATGCCGAGCAACACAATTTTAGAGGTTAAGCTATTTGATGTATAGGGTATAGATTTCATGGGACCATTTCCCTCATCCTTCGGAAACCAATACATCATTGTGGCTGTGGATTATCTGTCTAAATGGGTTGAGGCCATAGCTCTTCCTACTAATGATAGTAAGGTGGCGATTAACTTCATCAAGAAAATATCTTAACACAATTTGGAATGCTTAGGGCGATTATCAGTGATGGAGGTTCTCACTTTTGTAATAAGGTGTTCATATCTCTGTTGGCGAAGTATGGAGTTACAAACAAGGTAGCTACACCTTACCATCCTCAGACAAGTGGACAAGTGGAGGTTTCAAACAGAGAAATTAAGAGGATATTGGAGAAGGTAGTGAATCATACAAGGAAGGAATGGTCGAGAAAGTTGGATGATGCACTTTGGGCATATCGGACTGCTTTCAAGACTCTTATTGGTACTTCTCCATATTATATGGTATTTGGAAAGGCTTGTCACTTACCCTTGGAGCTAGAGCATAGAGCATTATGGGCATTGCAGCAGCTTAATTTGGATTATGGTTTGTCAATTGAGAAAAGGCTTATGGAGTTGAATGAGATTGATGAGTTCAGATTGGATGCATACTAGAATGCTAAGATCTATAAGGAAAAGGCCAAGAGAGCACATGATAACATCATCAGGCCGAAAGAGTTTCACGAGGGGCAAATGGTTCTATTATTTAATTCGAGACTCAAGCTCTTTCCAGGGAAATTAAGATCGAGATGGTCTGGTCCTTATGTTGTGAAGAAGGTGTATCCTTTTGGTGTTGTTGAGATTAAGAATTTGAAAAATGAAGACATCTTCAAAGTTAATAGTCACAGTTGAACGCTTATCTAGGAGAGATTACGGATAAAAGCTAGATGATAGAGTATCTCGCGAAGCCTCAAGCTTAAGGATGGAGCACTTTGTCAAGCCAAGGATAGAAAACTAAGGCGTTTAGTGGGAGGCAACCTAATCATTATGGTTTTATTTTATTTTCGTATTTTGATTTTGATTTTGTTTTAGTAGTCAATAACTTCAATGGATCTCTTTTTAGCTACAGTTTTTTGCCCTTGTCGTATCTTTTTGAATATGGTGTGTTTTTATTTGTTTCTTAGATTAACTATTTTAGGAGTTGTGAGTTTTTTTTTAATATAGGTGAGCTGTCACTCACATCATCAGCTCTCAGTTAGTAAGAAGCATTGGATTATCTGGCTTCGTATACAACAACAGTTGGCGTCTTTTCCACCCCGATTATGCCTACCCACCCAATCACCCTCCCGCTTATTATGCGTCTATTTAATCAAGGGAGTATTCTTACCTTTCTTTTTAAACAATTGAGGACAACGTTTCATTTAAGTTTGGGGGGAGCAATTTTGTGCCAAATTGTGTGAAAATTTTTTTTAAATGTGATGAGTTGATGATTTGTGCATATGAAAACCCCTAATTGAGTGCCACTTATTATATATGACGAGTTTGGGGGAAACCCTTGTGCTTCTTGATGCATGCTTGCTACTTTATTAAGACTTAGATGCTTACTTGCTTACTTTCTGACATGATTTGTCTCTAATACATGTTTTATGTCTTAAAACAATATTGCATGATTGCTTTTACTTGAATTGATGAGGACATGCGATTTTGGCTACACATAACCTACTTAAAGAAGTGAGACGTTCAGAGCCTATTTAGAGATCTTTTTTTTAATGGTCTCGTTCCTTCTTTTTGAGGGTGTCATCATGTATGTAAATTCTTAAACTTGCTTGGAAATACGTTTTATGCTTATATGATTTTTTTATGCAGAAAGAATGATAAGGGAACTTAGGAAAATCACCCATTTTTAGCCTTCTAAAATATCCTTTACTTGTTTTATCCCCTAGTGAGCCCCTCTGAGCCTTTCTAGCCTTATTTTTTGAAATTAACCCACAGATATTTAGCCAATATTCCATTTAGCTTTTCTTGACCATTTCCATGGACTCTATAATTTTCAATGCATTATGCTTAGGATTGAGGAAGTTTGGTGTATATGGTGGTGTATGGTGAGGTTGGTGGTTTACTTGAGAATGAAGAAAGGTATTTAGGAGCTTTTGTTCTAATTCGTGAAAAATGCCATGGTTTTGTAAAGAAAAAAGAAAAAATATATAAATGTAAGTGTGTGTAAAAGGTGAGTACACCATGAGTGAGAGTGAAAAAGAACCGCAAAAGAAAAAGGTTTGACTAAATAAACGACAAAAGGCATTGTGCTCCAATTCTGTTTTAATATGTTGCAAAGTCACAAGTTTGGGGGGATTATTATGGGTACATTTGAGTGATTTGTATGGGTTTTGATATGTATGGAGAACATTTTATGAGTTTTGATTTTCATGATGCATTGATATTAGGGATTTTTGGTGGCATTTTAGCTACTGTATCCAAAACTATCCCACCTATGACCTTAGCCACGTTACAACCCAAATAAGACCCTTTGATGTGTGCATGAATGTCGTATTTTCTATGAGATGATTCCTTGCAAGCCTATGAAGCAGCATATTTTGATTGACGATAATTTGAGTGAATTTTACCCATATACACTATGAGCGTGAGTGAACCTTATTTGTGAGGGTAGCCAGATGTAGTTATGCTTTAGTGATTCAATGACAATGGTTTGCGATTATGTGATGTTAGTATTTTTATAAATGAGTTTTATTGGAAACATTGATTTTAGGGGTGGCTTGTGTGTATCAACGTTTGAAAGAGTTTGCATGATTTGCACGATAGATTGTTGCTTGGGAATTCTTTGAGCTATGATCGCATATATGTATGACATAAGATTAAGAGGATTTTCTTAATGAGTCGTTTTGAGATGTATAAAATTTGATATGTTGTGCTTAAATGTTTAAATTGTTCGAGGACAAACAATGGTTTAAGTTTGGGGGTATTTGATGTGAGTCAAATATAACCATATTTTTACCATGATTTTACATTGATTTCGCATGATTTATAACTCATTTAAGTCGAGGAGAACGATCCACGACAGCAAACTTAACTAGGTGGAAGCTCTCCTGACCCTTCATTTCCAACAGAGTAGTTAAAAGATAAAAGAAGTAGCAGTCCAAAGCATTAAACAAGCACTTGGAGAAGAAAAGCAAAAACGGCAGCAATATATGAAGAAAACGCTAGCTGGAGAAGAGAAGCCAACAGCACATTGATAATCAAGGCAGCAAAACGACGTAACAGTGGGAAGAATAAAATGCAACGCACATGGGCAAAAGATAAAGCGTAGCAGCGTTTGGAATGAGAAAATGTCACCGTCCAAGAAGCAGACAAAGGGTTACAAGGCTTGGTGAATAGTAACGCTGACATTGTTATTAATTTGTTACATCATGAATAGAGAGTGAGGTGGGCTGAGTTAAAGTAAAAAAGGAAGGCTTGGTGTGTAAGTGAGGTGGGCTGCATTAAAGTTAAAAAAAAAAGAAGGCTTTGGTGTGTAAATGAGGGAGGCATTAAAAGAAACAAAGAAGAGGCCTGATATTATATTTTTAATGGGACATCACGAACAGTGGGGTGGGTGGCGTAAGGAACAAAAAGAAGACAAGACGAAGAAGGAGAGACTTTTGGAGGCTAGGGTAGCTAGAGTTTCACGCACAGGGACTTCTCAAGCCTTGGAGATCACTGTAACTTTCATGGGGAGCTGTCTTTTCTTACTCTTTAAATGTATTGAGATGTTTATTTCAACCATAAGTAGCTACACTCTCTGTATACTCCTAAGATAGATGATGGTTGACTGAAATTCTGAATTTTTATATTGGTTTGGCCATGATTTATGCAAGATCATATTTATCTACACGTTTTAAATATTTTTCTTGTGATTTAAGTTGTGCGCTTGAATTATATGTACTTAGAGTTGCATGATTGCCTCTTTAGCGTTGTGTAATTTTGATCTGTGTTGGTAGAGCCATAGTAGCTATTGATTTAGAAATAAAGAGGTACAAAGGTGGATTTAATATGTCGTATTTGTGTAGAAGTGGTATTTGAATCTACGGCACATCTGCCGGGGTTTAATTATCGCAAGTATTGGCTATAATTCCATCTAGAAATAGGAGTTTAGTCAAAATATTCTGATTCACCTAGGACTAGGGGTTAGAGCGTAAAATTGGCATCAATCCTGTGAATTGCATATTTCAGCTAATCAGTATAAATTGAAAGAATGGAAATCAACCTAGTCGGATCTTAGGAGTATCGTCTCTCTGATTGATATTTGGTGTGTGATTTGTGATTTGGGTATCTGGAAAATTAAACAAGTTATTAGTGATTTTGCAATTTGAATTTTAATTGTTAAGTTGTGTCATAATTACCACTTTATTTAAACTAAACCTCTCTGTGGGATCGACCCTAAAGTACTGCAATTGGACGACATACTCTTACGTCACTGCGGTAATTTTAGGTATTATTTATACGTGTTGGATATAATTTTCTATACCTAGAATACTCTTATCAATGGCCTCGATATGTGATATGAAATATAGACGCCTATAGGTTGAGCTGCATGACATATATCTTCTATATTCTTCATCGCCACTCGAATTTCTTTTTCCATGAGATCATCTTCTTATTTCTTAGAAATTTCTTCTTTTTTCCTTTGTCTTTGCTATCTACTAGTGTTGGACGTCTAAGTTGTACATCTGGTACAATCTTTATTGTTGTTCTTCTTGCCACTGGATAGATAGTGTAAGGATTTTTTGTCATCTTCAATGGATATGGTTTTGTCTTTTCATCTCGCAGAATACCATACAATCTTCTTCTTCAGGGCTTAGAAGATGTATCGTCTGATCTTTTATTATTATAGGTTCAACTTGAACCTTAACTTTCTGTTTAAGAGGTTCTCTGATGACAACTGAACCTTTGTTGCGATAAGGTATTAATTCTTCTATAATCTTCATCTTCAAATCTTCTTCTTCATTGGTTAAGGGGGATTGTAAGTTACTTACTTCTTTCCAACAGTTTGTGTCTTTTGTTGAACATCAGACGATGAAACATTCTTTTTCTGAATTGGTTTCGTCTTCTTTTGTTCTTTTGCTAGCTTGGAAGAGAGTTGTTGTTGAGAATTCTTCTGCTCAAATACTAATTTCCTTATTTATTTATCTCTATCTCTCTTGATGGTTGTTCTAATTGAGTATGAGGGAAAGAGACAATTTCTTTGGTATGCTGCTGTTGTTATTGTTGCTCCTTTGGACTTTTAGAAACTTGACCAAGAATTAGAGTTTTTTGCTTTTTCTGTTCTTATTATCATAGGGTCATCAATCTTGTTGACCTTTTTGACTTCTCGGGTCTTTCTGAATGTAGGGTCTCATCCTTCCTCTTTAAAGACACTCTGTGGGTTGGTTGTTGAAGCTTTGCACTTTTCTTCTTTTCAGGAATTGTCTTAGCTTATATTGACTTATAAGATGATTGTTCAACTTTTACCTCTATTGAGATTCTTCCGGATGATTGAGGTTTTGTTTGCATTCTAGATGAGACATCTTCTTTCTTTCTTTGTCTGATTGAAAGCTCCCCTTCAGACTGTGCTTTCAGTGTGAAATCTTTATCCGTTTTAGCTTTAGTTTTGATCCCCATTTTACAAATAGTAGAGGCATTGATAACACTCTTAATATTAAGCTTTACTTTTTTTCCTCTATTAAGTAGGATTCCAAATCTTTTTAAGAATCTTGTCAATAGCATACCGTAAGGTAACAAAACACTCTTCAAATGATAATCCTCCCTAACATTTATCGTGTAGTTTAGAACCAAGAACAAAAGATTAATAAATTGGTGTGTGAGTAGATAAAATAGACAATGTTCATCATTCATTGTCTCCACATCCTTTGATCCCACTCTTGGTAGAATACAATGAAGAAGAATTGAATGAAGAACCATAGCATTCGGAATTAGATTCTTGACTCCTGGATTACTCGATCCATATAGATATTGTCTTCATTTATGTGACTTTGAGCAATCCACTTTGTATTGTTGAACAGTTTTGCTCCTTCATTTGGACACTCAATAGCCCTTGCAATAGATTCTTGTGTGACTATCACCAACAACCTGTCTGCCACTGATACCTAGTTGTTATCTACCACCTTTTCATTCTTCCAGAACTCATATAATTCATTTAGATACACTAGTTCTCAGATATTGAAGAAAATTTTCCATATAGCTGCTTTGATATTAGGTTCGATATCCATTTTATCTTTCGTTAGAGCAGTGAAAACGACGAGTTTCCTATAGACAAGAGATTTTGACATTTTTCTAATCTGTAATGAATAAACACTAAACACAAAAATGTATTTTGCTTAAAGAAGCGAGGTTAGTATATAAAAACAATCGAGAGAAAGATACGAAATGAAAATGAGAAAGATTTGAGGTAGAGAATAGAGGATTGAATGGTCTTTGTTGAGAGCACTTTGAAGCAAGTTGGTTACTAAGAAAATTCTAGAACATAGAGTCTTGTAGATTTTGAGAGATTTCTTTTTATCAACACTCTTGAAAAGTTACCGTTTGTAACGTTTGTGACTAATCCACAGGTAATCATAAAATTGGTACTACCAAGTTAAAGTTATTGTTAATATTCCTTATAAAAACTTACAACTTTTCTGCTTCATTAGGATGTATCATCTAGGTCATGGAGTTTCAGACGAATGTTCATTTAACATTACCATGTTCACATTTTGTCTGATTTCCTTGAATCTATCTTCACTTAAGGGTTTGGTGAAGATATATGCCCATTGTTGATTCGTCACAACAAATTGTAGATTGATGATCCATCTCTGTACATAGTCTCTTATAAAATGATTTCTAATTTCAATATGCTTTGCCTTTGAGTTTTGTATGGAATTCTTTGAGAGATTGATAGCACTTGTGTTGTCACAAAAGATTGGAATTTGACTTTCTTGGATAGAATAATCTTCTAACTGATACTTTATCCATAACATTTGCAAACAACAACTTGCAGCTGATGTATATTCAGCCTCTGCAGTAGATAGAGTAATTGAACTTTGCCTCCTACTTGACCAAGAAATTAGACTATGACCAAAAAAATGATAACCTCTACTTGTACACTTTCTATCAATCCTATCTCCAGCATAATCAGCATCACAGTAGCCAATTAACCTTAAATCTTTACCTTTCTCATATATTAAGCAAAGATCAGTAGAACTTGCCAAGTATCACAATATTCTTTTAACCGCAATATAATGAGATTCTCTAGGATCTACTTGAAATCTTGCACACAAACAAACACTAAACATTATATTAGGTTTGCTTGCAGTTAGGTAAAGCAAAGAACCAATAATTTCTCTAAAAAGAGTTTGATCAATCATTTTACTAGCTTCATTCTTAGATAAGATGATTGAAGGATGCATAGGAGTTGACATTGGTTTAACATTTTTTTCTTTTATATTAGACTAAAAGTTCTTTCATATACTTTTATTGATGAATACAAATCTTTTCATCAGTTTATTTAATATGTAAACCAAGAAAGAACTTTAATTCACCCATCGTACTCATTTCAAATTCACTTTTCATAAGAATCTCAAAGCTTGAACATAACTTTTTAGAAGTTGCACCAAAAATGATATCATCTACATATATTTGCACAACAATAAAATCATTTTTAATACTTTTCCTAAATAAAGTTTTATCAACTTGAGCCAGTTTTTGTGCCAAATCAGTTTTCCATCCTCTTTTGATATAAGACATGAAATATTTGAACTTTTCAAATCGTCTAAGTTAATTTTATAGAGATTTTTTGTCTTTTGGCAGAAAAGAATATGGACCCGTCCTTGTTTTTAACTAAACAAGAATTTTGATTAAAGGATACTTCAAAACCAGAATCACATAATTGACTTATACTGATTAGATTATGCTTTATACCATCAACTAGTAGAACATTATCAATAGACGAAAAGGAATCTTTACCAATTTTAACGATCCCAATTTTTTTGCCTTGTTGGTTGTCTCCCCTCTTTACTTATATTGGAGGTCTAGGAACATATACCTTCTGCCCGTTATCTGCCGCGAGTAGCCACTGTCTAAGTATCTTGGGTCCTTTAGGTTTAGTCTTATAATTATTCTTAGAATAATGATAAGAATATTGTTTCTTTTTTTTCTGTTAGGAACAAAATTCCTATTATAAAGAACATTACTACTATGACTAGTATTTCTACCAGAAAAGCCTAAACAACTTTTATCATCTGGATGTTTATAACTTCCAAACATATTATTCATCCTTTTTGTACTTTCTGTAAATTTTGATAAATCTACTGAAAGAATATTAATCCTTTGTTTTAACTGATTAATCTCCTAAGATCTATCTACAGTTACTTTCATTTTAATATTGTCTACTTGTTTCTTAAGGCAGACGTTTTATTCTTCTATGAGTTTTGTGTTCTTAGAATTTTCATCAAATTTCTTTTTCAACAATCTATACTGTTTTAGAATAGCATGTGAATCTTCTAACAATTCTAAATAGGCATGGTGAAGATCATTAAAGTTAGAGATTACCTCATCATCACTTTCACCTTCAGCTACCTAGCATATGTTTGCTTGTTCTGATGATTCTGAGTTGAATTCAGATTCGGATAAATCCAGATCTTCTCATGTTACCATCATGTTTTTTTTTTTGTTTTCTTGACTCTTCTTTTGTTTTATTTTGATCAAGGGGCATTCAAACTTGTAATGTCCTAGTTTATTACACTCATAGCAGATGATAGAGCTTTTCTCATTCTTCAAATCGTCTTTGCTAATCATTTTGAAAGAGGAGTCTTTATTTCCATTTGTTTTCATTTTCCACATCCTTCTAATTTTTCTTGAAATGAAGGATAGTTCCTCTTCATCTTCACTTGAATCTTTATCAAATTCACTATTGTCATCATTCTTGATTTCTTCAATCTTTAATGATTTTGAAGACTTACTTTTATTTTTCTGCACTTTCTGATTCTTCTGACCAGCTTTCAATGGAATAGATTTATCCCTTCTAGGTTTATCTTTTATATCAAGCTCTACTTCATGGATTTTCAGTGAACCAAGCAATTCTTCTAGCTTTAGCTTGCTTAAATCCTTAGCCTTTTGTATTGCTATTACTTTAGGTCTCCATCTTTTTGGAAGACTTCTAAGGATTTTTTTGACATGATCTTGACTATCATAGATTCCTCCTAGAGCTTTAAGTCCATTAATAATTGTTTGGAATCGTTCAAACATTATATCAATAGACTCATCATCTTTCATCTTGAAAAACTCGTAGTGATGAACAAGAATACCAATCTTAGATTCTTTCACCTGGTTTGTGCCTTCATGTGCAATGGATAATGTGTCCTACATTTCCTTTACAGATTCGCATCCATGAACCTTATCATATTCACTTCTACTTAGAGCACATCTTAAAAAGAACTTGGTCTTTGAATTTAATTAAACATGAGCTTTCTGATTAGCTGACCATTGGTCATGAGCGATGCTTTTCCCTTCAAAGTGTAACATCCCATTCCCACACTAAGGTTGGAACCCTAAAATTTGGTACATGTGAGATCAAAGAGAGATTAAGGAAATTGCATAACATGCTCATGCATAATGTTAGCATACACACACATGTGAATTTGATTATTGCACACATTAAAATAATTGTTCATGCACTCAATTGACATTTTTCGATTATAAATGATTGTTTTAATGTGAATATGATGGGAATTATGGTTTTGTGTCTTAAAAATTGAGTGGGAATGTATAAGTAGTGAATTAAAATTTTTGGAGAAAATTTGGGAATTTTCTAAAATATAAGGATATTTTTGGACTA
>JAOSBO010007991.1:0-13234 GCA_027563915.1 Erythroxylum rotundifolium
TTAGCTTAATGGATTTGACAGGCTAGATGCGACGAGACATCTGTACATATGTGTATGGAAACTGCGCCATTTTCTGACATGACATATCTGAAGAGTTTTTTGCCGGTTCCAGTTAAACCGTTTTTTGGTGTTTCAAATTCAATCCTTCGACAAGGCCGAAATTCCCGTTCGTCACCCATCAAAATATAATCAGTCAGCATTTAACTCCCACTTGTTTTATTGGTTTCCTTATCAACAACTTTCATTTCATCAACCATTTTCAAGGGGTTTTTAAAGGGTTTCTCTTCCTTCTCCTCCAAAGGAAGAAACAACAGACAGGACAAGAAAGAAAACGCAGACACACGCACAAACACACACCCGCACACAAAGATGGGTTCTTTGAGAAATGATGTGGAGAGTGAGATGGGTTTGCAAGGAAAAGAAGAGGAATTTGGAGATGGGCGAGAAGAGCCTATTCTGAAAGAGCAAAACCAGAGGTTTTGTATGTTCCCTATCAGATACAAGCAACTATGGGAGATGTACAAGAAGGCTCAGGCCAGTTTCTGGACTGGTACTTCACATGTCCTTCTCTCATTCCCTATCTGATTCTTTGTCTGTCTGTTTCTTCTTCCTCATATTTCTGGCAATGGGCATGTTATTTGTTCCTGCGATATCGAATTTGCAGACTACTAGGTATAGTTGCGTTTTAGTTTGTATGTATTGTGTTGGAAGTTAAAGTGGGGAAAAATTTCACTTCTTTTATTGGCAAAGTAGGCTATTTTTGATTATCTTAACTTCTACTTTCATTATATCAAAAGCTTTAATGACGAGAGTTTGATACGTTCGTGTTTCTTCTAATCTCAGTGGATAGAGTTCATTATTAACGATAAAGCAATTACCTTTACTCTGTTTTCCTAATCACACAGAATTTGTTCTCCTTCTTGTTGTTGTTATTCTAGTCTTAGTTGAAAAGAAAAGGGTGTCTTTGAATGGACTTGCTTGACATCGTAGAGTTCAGGGGAGAATTGGTCACAAAGTGTTACTTTCTATGCACTCTGAGTATGTGTGGTATGAAAATGTGAATCCGTGCATACAGTTAAATCAGGAAAGAAATAATGCAATGCTTCGATACATTATGTACTTTGGGGACCGGTTTGTGCCACTTAATTCTTTTACGTGGATTGCAACTATCCTGTTTTGTGCTGAGTACAAAAATCTTAGGGGCAGTTTCATGTTCAAAATGTATGGCTGCTAAAGATTTGGTTAGGCAGTAATATTGTTGCAATCTTGCACCCTCGAAGTTTAGGCCCGCAAGTCTCCCTAGAATGCTCCTTGTCTCATGTTTACTTCCATAAATCTGGGTTGGAAGTTCGAGTTTTTATGCAATCCATTAGTTTCAGGCCATAGGCAGGCTCACCTTTTATGATCTGGGGAAAATTTTTAGGATCATATGTATCGTAAGTGAGGTACCTTGACCCTTGATTTTCAGCATCAAGTTTCAAAGTTGGTTCTTCAGTCTCTGTATTTCTTGGGGAACTTTTGTATTCATGTATCTGCCTTTTCATCTTGGTTTAAATAAACAACTGATTTGTGGCTTACAGCTGAGGAGGTCGACCTCTCCCAGGATGTGCAGCAATGGGCGACTCTCTCTGATTCAGAGAAACACTTCATTGGCCATGTACTGGCATTTTTTGCTGCATCAGATGGGATTGTTTTGGAGAATCTAGCTGCAAGATTTTTAAATGATGTTCAAATTCCAGAGGTGAACTTGTTGACAATGTCCTGACATAAGTTTGGATCAATTCCTTGACCATGTTGCTTGTTTATGTTGTTCTTTAGACATTATGTTACTGCTTAGACTGTCTTTTTGTGCAATCAATTTAGACATTTGGTTTACTTCAATTTCTTCATCATTTATGAAGTCTAAGACCTTAAAATTCTTTCTAGCTATCTTTGACAACTCGATATACCAGTAAATGTTATTCGTAAAGCACATGTGTATTAGAGAGGGAGTGGGAAGGGGTGTGTTGTCTGTAGGAATCTTGTTTTGCTGTCTTTACTGAATTGATTGTCTTAGAAAGGATCTTTTGATACCTCAGGCTCGAGCATTTTATGGATTTCAAATTGCAATGGAGAATATCCATTCTGGTAGACTTTCCTAAGTGACTTTTTAAAAAAATTTCTCTATCAAGTGTTATCAAGAGGATTTATAAATATTTGGTTCCAATTATCAGAGATGTACAGCTTGCTCCTGGAGACATACATCAAGGATTCTAGAGAGAAGCATAGAATGTTCAATGCTATTGAAAACATTCCTTGTGTAGCTAGGAAAGCTAAGTGGGCTTTGGATTGGATTCACAGGTACTACACCACTTGTCAACATTAGTTTGTGACTGCTGAATACTACAAATCCTTCTGTCTATCTTCCTAAGGGTAATCTCTAATGCTTTCTCTTGGGCAGTTCCACTTCATTTGCTGAAAGACTTGTTGCCTTTGCTTGTGTTGAAGGAATCTTTTTCTCCGGAAGGTAACCCTTTGTGTATATGTAGGCAATTAGGTTATTCTATACATCGTCATTTCATTTGTTTTGTGTTTCTTTCTGTCAGCTTCTGTGCCATTTTTTGGCTTAAAAAGAGGGGCTTGATGCCCGGTTTAACATTCTCGAATGAACTAATATCTAGAGACGAGGGGCTGCATTGTGATTTTGCCTGCCTTTTGTATAGGTGACATTTCCCCTCTTCTCAGTTTCCTCAGTGTTGGCTTCAGATAGGAAAAATGGACAATAGAATTATCAACTACTGGCTTTATGCTTGCTTGTTAACTTATTTTCTGGAAACTTGATTTTATCATGGCTGTTTATAGTTTGTTGGAAAGGCAGCTTCACTGGAAAAAAGTACATGACATTGTTCATGAAGCAGTGGAAATTGAGATTGAATTTGTGTGTGAGGCTCTCCCGTGTGCATTGATTGGCATGAATGCAACACTTATGAGCCAGTACATAAAGTTCGTTGCTGATCGTCTTCTGGTATATCAGTGTTCATTCGATGCTTTGCATTTCATTCCAAGGAAAAGCATTGCTTACAAGCTTCACTTTTCTCTTGCTTACAGGTTGCTTTGGGTTGCCAGAAGAAGTACGGTGTGGAAAATCCCTTCGATTGGATGGAGTTCATATCTTTGCAGTAAGTAGTAAAGATAACCTTATGAAAGTTGCTTGTCTAGCTGAAAAGTGTGTGATTGACCACAAATTTGATTTGGTGTAGCCCCATTATTTTCAAGCGAGGCTAGGCGATAATTTAGGCCGTCTTTGAATGTTTGTTCCCTTTCTTCAGATTATTTGGCCTAAGAATCACTTAAGAAGTGAAGAAAATGATACACTACATAGGGCTAGATCTGGTTTTTAGCCTCCTGGTTTTCAATTTCCAGTCAAGCAGCATATACCCCTATCTGATTACCGATTGGAAAAGTTATCTTTCCGTCGACTTGCATTTCTTTTAGTCTTATTATCTTCTACCTAAAGTTCTGATACAGATTATGTCCGGAGTGTAGGACAGTAGAAAACCTTACCTCATCTGCATCTAGTAGAACAATGGTAATTCGGCCTTATGAAAAGGGGGAACTGATGCAAACTGGTATTGTAATACTGGAAGAATATTTGTTCTTCTTGTCATAAATCTTCCATTTAGATCATTTCATTCATGTTAATGATACAAAAACTCTTTCCCATGAGAGTCCGAGGCCATTCAGGTAGAACGAGTCATCGGTTATTAAACTTAATGCGTTGCAGTCTCGAGCAATTCCACTTCTGGCATGATTAAGCCCTGTGACTGAAATATTTGCATAATTCGATATGATTACAATACCATTTTTTTAGTAAATCACTTCCTTTAAAATTTGACCAACTTCTCAGGGGAAAAGCGAACTTTTTTGAGAGAAGGGTAGGAGATTATCAGAAGGCATCCGTTATGTCGAGCCTCCATGACGGTGGGAAAAATTACGTCTTCAAGACAGATGAAGATTTCTAGTGTCAAGATGCTTGAAAGCCCCCCGTGGCTGCTGCAGATTTTTTGTTTACATTCATTGCAAGGTGCCATATTGGTTAGTCTACTGAACTAACCAGGTGAACAAGTTCAATCCAAGGCATCTGAAATGTTCAAATGTATCTTCATTTTGGGCTGTTAATGTTGTCCTGTCTCTCTGTCTGTGATGATAAATTTCTAGTGCTTATCAGTATAAAGGAGGCTAGTGATGACAATTTTTGCCCAATCTGCTCTGGCCTGACCTTAAGTCAATAGGTTCGATTCGAATTGATTGGAATTGAGTTAGACCTTTTTTTTCGAGTCCAACCTAACTCGAAACCAAATATATTAAGTGAAATAAGGTCATTTTATTAAAAACGACATCGATTTTATATTTTTATTTTAAACAATAAATTAATTGTTGTTTTAAAATTGTAATTAAAAAATTATTCGAACTTAATTCAGAAGTGATAATTGCTGTGATCTTTTTAATTAAAATTTTAATTTAATTGAATTTTAAATTAATTAAAATTAAAATTTATATCATTTATTAAAAGATATAATATATTATAAAGTGACTAATTTTTGTGCCTAAATTTTTAAAATTTTCAATTAAGTAATTACTTTTTATAACTTTATAACTCATTCGTTTGTTATTTTATGATTTGACTAATGAAATCTTTTTTATCCGTAACATATAAGCATTCACGAGAAAAATTAACTATCAGCTAATCATCTATAAAGACTAAAACACTCAAACTTATTCTATTTCGCGCATTAGATTGAAGGTTTTAGTCTACTTCATCCCATAATAGATGGTCGAGTTGGTGAAGTGAGAAACACAAGTTCAAAAGATCTTGTATTCGAGTTCCCCTACCTCTACTTTCTTGATCGAGCCTGTAGTATAAAACTTGTCTAGTGCGAAGTATCCGGTTGATTTGTAGGCTATTGTGTCAATCAAAAGGTTTATCCAATAAGCATCCAAAGCATAGTTACTACAGATTCCTCCATTCTAAAAGATTAATTGATAATTGATTTTTCACATAAATACTTACATGTTATGAACAACAAAGATTTCATTAGTCAAGTTAGAAATAATGGTCGGCATTAACATTTTGATCTGAGTTCTTAAAATTATAAAAAATTAATCACTTAATTGAAAAATATAAAAGTTTGAACATTAAATTATAAAGATCTTAAAATTATTGGATACTCTATAATATGTTATCCCTTGTTAAAATAATATTATTTTAATCAATAAAAATTTAAATTAATAATAAACAATTTTATGTAAATATAAACTATAGATTAAAAAATTGAATCGAATTCAAACCTAAAAAAAAATTCATGCCTTAAGGATGGAGAACTCGAAACGCTCTGACGCCGATAGGGAAGTTTTGCAAGACTATCAACAAGAAGGTCACGCGATAAAAAAAAGTTCGTATACAGGACAGGGATGAAGACCCTCCACCCCCACTTGCAAAACCCAACTATAGTGCAGCGGTGATTGGCCGCCAGGCTACAGAGGAGAAGGAGGAACTACCATGGCCTGAAGAGGAGCCAGTTGATTTTGAGGAAGGAGACATCACTGTTGTTAATGGGGAGTTCGGAACTGCACTGGAATTATCAAACTCTTTCAAAAATCGCCTCGACAAGCAATGGGAATGGGCGGTGGTGGTAAAACTGTTAGGCCTTAAGATTGGATTTAGAACGTTGCAATTCCGGCTAAAGGCACTATGGAGGCTTAAGGGACCTATGAAAATTATTGATCTAGACTACGATTATTTTTTAATCAATTTTATTGAGGAGGAAGACTATCTGAATGCTTTAACGAAGGGGCCATGGACAATGTTGGGACAGGTACTTACAGTTCAACCATGGTTCCCTCCATTTCGACCTTCACAAGGAAAAATAACGAGAGCAGTAGTTTGGGTTAGATTCCCAAAGCTTCCGGTGTCTAGATATCACCCTCTGATCCTTCGCGTTTTGAGTAATCTCGTGGGACATACGGTCAAGATAGGTGAAAACACTCAACAATCCCAACGAGGGAAGTTTGCTAGAGTAGCAGTGAATGTCGATATCAGTGTCCCTCTTCGATCTCGGATTGTCTTGGATGGGGATGAGATCAAGGTTGCATATGAGGGTCTACCACAAATTTGTTTGTCCTGTGGTATCGTGGGACACGATTCAATGGATTGCCCATCAAGGAAGCAGAACATTGGTGGTGGTGATGCGGAGAAAAATAACTTGGGAAACAGTCAAGCAGCTCCTCCATATACGGTGACAGGGAAGGAGGAATATGGACCATGGATTCAAGTTCCACGGCGGCTCCGACGTCCAGCGATTAAGGAAATGTATCAACACACATCCAAAATTGGAGATAAGAATCAGGGAGATTTATGGGGATCACGGTTTACGATTCTATCTGATATCGCAAATAATGTGCACAATGTAACGGATAATAGCAGCCAACAAGATATGGCAACCAATAGGAAGGAACCGGGGTGAACCGTTGTGGGCCTAGGGCAAGTAAAATTATACCCAGAAACTAGACGGGTTATGCCTCATAAACACAAGGCTGTTGAGAATAACGGATTGGTCAATAGATTACCTGCTAAAACTGACGTGAGGAGACCTGTTACTGGGGTAAACGAACCAAACTTTTCTCATAATGCCATGCAACGTCATCACTCAGGACAACACACAGCTATCGTCATTGGTTCGCATGATGAGGTTCTGGTGCAAGATGAAGGATTTAAGCTACCTGAGGATGAAGCCATGGAATGTATAGGCCCAAGTAATGAAGTGGAGGTTTTGAATAATATGCATTCAGGCTCCTCTATCATGGGTTATAAATTACTGCCGACGAGGCCCCCAGACATACATTCAAATGCGGTTATTTTACAGGAAGACAGTGAATATCGTCATCAGCATATGGAAGTGGTTCTTGAAACCCTAGGCATTACCTCGGAAGATGGCCAACTGGATATAGAGATGAACACTCATTTTATATAAGTAGTTACCTTATTAATCTATTTGATTTGCTATGTCTATTTTTATTTGGAATGTGCAAGGGACTGGAGGCAAGGCTTTCAAGCCAGTAATGCGGAATTTTGTTCAGATTCATAGACCCTTTATGGTGGTAGTCGTTGAACCCAGAATTAGTGGAGAGAGAGCTGACAAAGTAGTGAAGCGTCTGGGATTTCCACATTCATTTCGGGTAGAGGCGGATGGATTCTCAGGAGGGATATGGCTGCTCTGGAAGAATGAAGTGGAGGTACGTATACTAGCTGCACATCGCCAGTTCATTCATATGAATATTGTTAGAGATGGTTTATCGTTTGATTTTACCGCTGTGTATGCAAGCCCGAGATATCACCTACAACAGTTCCTCTGGAAAAATCTAAAGAAATTAGCAACGGTTACAAAAATACATGGCTCATAGGGGGTGATTTTAATGCTAAACTGGATAGTGTGGATAAGCGAGGGGGAGCAAAAAATCAACCTGTCGTGAATAAATCCTTCAGGGACTGTGTTCAGTCATGCAGCTTACTGGATCTTGGTTTTGTTGGGTCATGTTTTACATGGAGACGAGGTAACATGTGGGCACGACTGGATATAGCCTTCTGCTCTGACAACTGGTATGAAAGGTTTCCTGAGACTCGAGTCTCCCACTTACCATTTTTAAACTCGGATCATCGTCCAATCCTTGTCATGTTTAACTTACCAATGAATGCAAAGAGTAGTCCTCAGCCCTTTAGATTTCAAGCAGTATGGATGACTCATGATTCTTTTGAAGATTTTGTATGTGAGAATTGGAAAACACACTGGGCAAATTTCAATGATTCTTTGAGTTTGTTTGCTATGAAATTACAAGACTGGAATAAACAGGTGTTTGGGAATATATTCAAACAGAAGAATCGATTGTTAGCAAGGTTAGCGGGGATTCAAAGGTGCTTGGAGAAGGAGTACTCAGAATCACTAGAGGAACTGGAATTTCATCTACGGGGTGAGCTAGAGACGATCCTTTATCAGGAAGAAGTCTTTTGGCATCAACAATCTAGATGTAATTGGTTATCTCAAAGAGACAGGAACACTAAGTTTTATCACGCAATTACCATGACGAGACGAAGGCATTCGAGGGTGGAATGTTGGAAAGATGAAGCAGGCACGATGATTAGGTATGGCACGATCTTGAAGAATATGGCAAGGAATTTTTTCAATAAACTTTACATAGAAGAGGGTGCACAACCTGATCTATTTCCTATTCAGGATGGGTTTCCCAGAATCACTGCTAATGCGAGAATTGGGCTACGTAGATTAATTCAACCTAAAGAAGTAAAAACGATAGTTTTTAACATGGCTCCAAATAAAGCCCTGGGATATGATGGTTTTCATGTCGTTTTCTACCAAAAGCAGTGGGACGTAATAGGCTCCTCAGTGGTAGAATTTATACAGAAATTATTTATGCAAGAAACTTGGGAACCAGCTATAAATAAGACGTTACTAGTGTTGGTGCCAAAGACCCCCAATCTGTGTTTTCTCTCTCATTTTAGGCCAATCAGTTTGTGTTCGGTGATTTATAAAATTTTGTCGAAGGTAGTGGTGAATCGTATAAAACCGTACCTAAATGATCTCATTACTCCTACACAGTGTAGTTTTGTTCCAGGGAGATTAATCACTGATAATATTATACTAGCTCAAGAGGTTATTCACTCTATGAGAAAACTAAAGGGACGGCGAGGATTTATGGCCATTAAGGTGGACTTGGAGAAAGCTTACGATCGGATGAACTGGGATTTTATTCGAGACACTTTGATGGATATTGGTTTACCAAATATTTTGATTTCTTTGGTCATGAAGTGTATTTCTTCAATGTCTATGCAGGTAAGTTGGAATGGAGAGCTGGCTGACTCCTATAATCCATCCAGAGGCATACGGTAAGGAGATCCCCTGTCTCCCTACATTTTTGTGTTGTGTATAGAACGATTGGGGCATTTAATCACAAAAGAAGTGTCCCAAGGTTGCTGGAAGGCGATTAGATTGAGCAGAAACAGTCCGAAACTCTCACACCTATTTTTTGTCGATGATCTTGTCCTTTTTTCGGAAACTTCTATGGATCAAGCTGTGGTTATTCAAGAAACTCTGGATATTTTTTGCGGCTTGTCGGGTCAAAAAGTAAGTAAGGACAAAACTAGATGCTACTATTCCCCGAATGTCATGAAAACTATGGCTAAGGATCTAACTAATTTCTTGGGCTTTCAACTGACAAAGAACCTTGGGAAGTACCTTGGAGTCCCCTTAATTCATGAGAGAACTTCCAGGAAAACTTATCAATATATTATAGATAAAGCTCAGGTTAGTTTATCAGGTTGGCACGCGAAGCAATTATCCTTCGCGGGAAGGATTACATTAGCTAAATTTGTTCTTGAAGCTCTCCTTGTTTATGCTATGCATACAGTTAAACTTCCTCGACAGCTTTGCAATGACTTGGAAAAGGTCACGAGGTCCTTCATATAGCACGCGGGGGACTCGACAAAGAGTATTAGTCTGGTTAATTGGGAGGTGGTTTGGAAAGCTAAGGATAAAGGTGGACTTGGAATACGAAAACCCAGAGAAAATAACGAAGCACTGCTCTCCAAGTTGGGATGGTCACTAATCACAAGACCGCAAGCACTTTGGGTACAAGTGATAAAGGCGAAATACAAGTTTTCGGATGATCCGTTACCCATGGTTTTGAATCCTAAAGGAGGCTCAATGGTTTGGCGTGGAATAGCTTCTTCATGGCAATATGTTCTTCGGGGTATTTCATGGAAAGTTGGGAATGAGAAATCGGTTCGGTTTTGGGTGGATGCTTGGGTAGACAAGTTGGGCCCGCTATACCTTCATGTTATTACACAGATTCCTAGCGAGCTTTATCACCTTACGGTTGATAAATTTGTAAGTGAAAGTGGCGGTTGGCAATGGGACTTATTTCAGAATTTTCTTCCATCATCAGTGTGAATGTATATAGTAGGAATTCTCCGACCAAACTTGTGGTTAGGTCCCGACAAGATTATTTGGCGGGGCTCGAAAGATGGACAGTTCTCAACTTCATCGGCCTACGACTTAATTACTGCAGATAATACAGAGTCGCGTAAGGGGCTCTGGGAAATGGTGTGGCAATGGAATGGTCCGCAGCGTATAAGATCCTTCATGTGGCTTCTCTCTCGTGAATGTCTTCTCACAAACTACCAACGCGTGCTTCGTCATATGGCTACCGATCCCAGTTGCGGCATGTGTGAAAATATGGAGACGTGCATGAACGTCATTCGGGGCAAAAGCCATTTGGCTCTCGTTCACACCAACAGTTTATATGGAATGATTTTTCCAGCTGGAGATGCATGAATGGATGGTTGTTAATCTTCGAAATACTGCTCTAGTTCATGGGTTGGAATGGAGTACCATTTTTGGCGTCACTTGCTGGCATATTTGGTATTGGAGGAATCAGAACATATTTAACGAAAGCTTTCGGTGGCCTCTAAACCCCATGCCAAATAATTCTCGATTATGTTGGATGGATTAAAAAGTCAAGTGATTTGTTACGACGAGCGGTGAAGGGACCTAGTTTTCGGAGTGAGAGGTTAATAGGCTGGTCTCCACCGAATAATGAATGGGTACGTCTAAACATTGATGGAGCCTATAAACGTTCTTCGGGGTTAGCCTTCGCAGGAAGTGTTATTAGAGACAGCACTGGGAAGTGTCTATGTAGTTTTGTTCAAAACATTGGTTGTTGCACGTCTATAAGTGCCGAATTATGGGGAGTCTACTCAGGATTAACACTGGCTTAGGATATGGGTTTTCGCAAAGTTGAATTGGAATCTGACTCACATATCATTATCAACATCCTTTCTTCTTCGTCAAGGATGCAGATTTCAACTAATTCTCTTGTTCTAGGCATCATGTGACTCTTGATCAGAGATTGGTTAGTTAGAGTTCAACACACATACAGAGAAGGCAATCGGTGCACAGATTGGTTAGCTAACACAGGCCCCTTATTTAGTCTTGGAGTCATAATTCTCCACTCACCCCCTTCAGGATGTCTAAGCATTCTACTTGAGGATATAGCGGGAGTTGCCCTGCGACGTTTATGTTTGTAATTGTTTTTTCCCTTACAAAAAAAAAAAAGAATCAGTTTGATACAAAAATATCGGTTTAATAATAAAAATTTTGAACATTTTGAACCAATAACTTTTTAAATTTTTATTATTTATAAAATAAGTCAATTTGATCGATCAATAATTTTAAAATAATTTTTTTTATAAATTAGTTAATTTTTATTTAATATTATCTAATATTTTTCTTATTTAATTAAACTTCCAAATGCATCTCCTTCTTTAACTATATTTCAAAATCTTAAGGAAGTGGAGGTGGAGGGACTAACAAAGGTTTTGGGCTCTTGCTTGTTCTTTACCCTCTGCAAAGCAAAGATAAGCAATAATTTTCTCAAGAATCAGGTGAGAGCTTCTCTAACGCTTGCTTCTCAATGATTAATAGGCATTTTCTCATTGGGAATGGTATATTTTCTATCAGATTCTCTCAATCCGACCAGTTCTATGTTAGTCAAAGATCATTGCTTTATAATTCTAGATTCATTTCATCCAATACGAATCAATGCCCATTTACTGTTTCTTATCTGATCGATAAATGTGGGTTTTCTCCAAAGGAAGCGTCTTTATTAGCATCTAGGTATATACGCATTAAATGCCCAGATGTTCCTGATACTGTTCTTGCATTTCTGAAGAGACATGGGTTTTCTCAATCTCAAATTCGTAAGGTTGTGAAGTACAACCCTGCCTTACTTTTGCAGAATCCTGAGAAAACCCTTTTTCCCAAACTGGAGTTTTTCTTCTCTAAAGGTGCTTCTAGCACTGATGTTGCCAGAATATTTTCTGGTTTTTCATCACTTTTTGCGAGGAGCTTAGAGAGGCAGATAATTCCTTGTTATAACTACTTCCATGAGTTGATTCAATCTGATGAGAAGCTTGTACAAGCTGCTAGACGGTGTCCACGGATACTGGCGTATGATGTTCAATTATATGCTGCAAGAAATATTGGCATCTTGAAAGGAGTTGGAGTGCCTGTGTCAAATCTTGCCAAGGCTGTTTATTCTAACCCGAACATCTTCCTGTTAAATGCGGATCGGACTGAGAAGAATGTGGAGGAACTGAAGAGATTGAGATTTGATCCTTCAAAATACAAATTTCTTTCTGCATTTGCAATGTTGGCGAAAATGAGCAAATCAACAGTGGAGAGGAAACTTCATTGTTTCAGAGAATGGGGTTGGTCCAAGGAAGATTTTTTTGTGGCTTTTAAAAGAGAACCGATATGTATCTCACTTTCTGAGGACAAAATAAATGCTGTAATGGATTTCCTTGTGAATAAAATGGGGCAGGATCCTTTTGCTCTGGTTAGACATCCAAACCTTCTTGGAATGAGCATGGAGAAGAGAATAATTCCAAGGGCGATGGTTGCTCAAGTTTTGGTCTCAAAAGGTTTGATCAAGAAGGATTTGAGTTTAACTGCACTATTTTTATCCAAAGAAAACGTGTTTCTTGAAAGATTTGTTCTTCCCTATGAAGGAAAAGATTCTCAGCTTTTAAAGCTATATGAAGATAACTTACATCCTCGAGGAGAAATGAGAACTACTCATAGTATCTAAAAAACAAAAAAGATATAGGCAATGGATTTTGTTGATGCCTTCTACAACCTACAGGCAGGCTGTACAGGCAGCCTGTGGAAGTTGTAGGAGGTCTAGTTTAAAGGTCTAGCCACACATAGCTAGATTTATTTTTGTTTAGTTGTTATTTATGAACTTTTTCCCCCTCTATGCTTCAAAAAGAAAAGTGGGGTAAGCAGCATAGTGATTATTGTTTCGGCAATAACCATTGATTCACCATTTTAATACAGCTAATATAACTTAAAGTTTTGCTAAACTCACCTTGAATGTGGCATACCTTATCTTGCTCTTATCTGAATCACACAACCTAGAAGTCAGTTCATCTGGTATCCTTTCTTGACTGCTCTGCTTTCAAGTTATGGAGTTATCTCTATCTTCGCTCTGTTGCTTTGGGAGAGATGTTTGGGACTCTATACCTAACCTTTCTACCCTCGTACAGCTTTGGCTTCATAGGTAACATGTAAGTAACCATTTTCCCCTCCTCCCCAAGAAAAAGTTAAGTGACTTAAGATATTGATTT
>JAOSBO010008000.1:0-13232 GCA_027563915.1 Erythroxylum rotundifolium
ATTTGAGAAACTTTAATGATCAAATATGAAATATTTAATTTTATTAAAATTAAATATTTCATATTTGATCATTAAAGTTTCTCAAATTTTATAATTAAGTCAATTTCTATTAAAATTAAATAAATTAAATTAATTATAATTATAGTTACTTTAATTATAGTTGTTGTATTTAATTTTCATAGACATTGAAAAAACCTAGTGCTTTTCCTATTAATATAAATAAGCATAAAGAGCTAGCACTCCTGCTTATACCTCTCAAAAGTTAATAAACTGCTCTGTAAATATTGCTAAAGGCCAAACATGTGAACAAACCATGGTTGACACATTGGAAAAGTTTCAAAAGTATTTCAATAGGAATATCTAATCATGTACAATTTCATATTTTATGATTTGAATTTAATTATTCAAGTTATTCAATTATCAGGATTCGGTTGCTATAAAATTTTATTTTCCACTATACTAGTGATTAAATCATAATTGTTTCTAACAGTATTATCAGAGTCTCCTTTAATTATTTAACTTGAATCAAGTGCTTAATTGTTATTGAGTTGAAAAAAATTAAGCCTTTAAAACTTATTTTTATTAAATTATGGTTTAAGATTTAATAAGTCGAAACCGATGAAGCAAAATCAAAATGAATGTTCCCCCTCATATTTTTATCCTTGTTTTTGTTCTGGAAGAATTGGCTTATGCATATGCTTATAATACATGTTCTTTGTTTTTTTTTTTTTTGTGTGCTGTTACTAGTTATGTTAATATTAAGAGACTGAACCAGTGACGAATCACCACTAGTGAGTCATACACCAGTAGCAAACCACTGCTAGTGATGGCTTGAAACCAGTGGCGAATCACCATTGGTGAAGGCAGGGCCGGTCCTGAGGTTTTGTAGGTCCGAAGAAAAAGAGAAGATATGGGCCCCTGACTTTAATTAAAAATAAATTAAAAAATAACTCAATATTTATTATGTCGTAGAAAATATTATACTCAATAGTATATAAAATATAATCAAACAATATGTCTTCTATGAGCATTTCTCGATGTGAAATTACTAATAACGGAGTCTAAATCAAGAGATTCAAGCACATCTTTCTCAATACATAGAGTTACAAGACCATTCAATCGTTCTTGTGGTATCGACAATCTCAATAAGTTTTTTAATATCTTCAGTTTCAAAAAATATCTCTCAGCTGATGCAACCGTGATAGGAACAATCAATAAGATTCGACAAGTAATGGAAACATTGGGATAGCATTCTGCTGCTTTGTCAAACTCTAAACTATTAATGGCAGACATTTGCCCATCTGACAAAGTCTTTTGCAACACTCTTAACTCAGAAAATAGATCATCGATGAAAATATCCGACACATTTTTGTGAGAAAAAAGTCTTGCTAAACTTTACACAACATTCTTTTAATTCATTACTATCCAGTGACTTCAACATATCTGAATCACACAAGAATCCAAAAATATTTTGAAAGATAGTTAGTTGCTTAAATCTTTCACTAAGCGAAGCGATGGTCATATCCACAACAACTAGAAAGTAGTTGACTCTAAATGATTCCTCTGGTAATTGTACCACTTCTTCATGATCACATTCATCAATTTGCTTTTTTTGTAGAATACGGCGTTTGGTTGGAAATACAGGCTCAACACTCATTTCAGAAGCAATAGTTTTGGCAATGTTCAAACTAGAAACAAACCCTTCATTTATGTACTTCTCAAAATATTTCACGGCATCGTTTATTTGGCTGATTGCAATATTGATGGTAGTGGCCTTAGATTGCAGCTTCTTACTCACTATATCAATATAAAATAAAATATCGTACCAAATAACCATACTAAGAAAAAACTCAAATTTCTCTATTAATGTGGCCAAATCTTTGGTGTGACTCCTTATCCCCAATTTATCTTTAGAACTATGCATGTTCATTAAAGCAAGCCTTATTTGAGGGGCCTGAAATCTAATAGCTTTAAAACTTTTAATCCGACTCTCCCAACATGTATTAGACAATGAATTGACAATCAATTAAGGGATATTGTCAGTTAAAACCTTCCACCTTTTAGGAGAGCTAGAAACCAATGTGTATATACGTTGCACAACCCCAAAAAATGAACTAACTCTAACGCAAGATTTTGCCATATCACAAAGGGTAAGATTAAGATTATGACACGCATAAGGCATATATAATGCTTTTAGATTTATCTCAAGAAGCCTCTTTTGAACCCTTTGATGTTTCCCTTTCATGTTTGAACCATTATCATAACCTTAACCCCTCACATCATACACATTAAGATCAAGAGACTTCAGTACCTCTAATAATTCGTTTAAAAGTCCCAAATCAGATGTCTCATCAACTTTCAAAAACTCTAAAAAGTACTCTTCCACCATTATCTTGTCATTTGACATATTAATACATCGAACTATTAGAGTCATTTGTTCTTAATGGCTCACATCTGGGGTACAATTAAGAATCACAGAGAAATACTTCTCCTCTTTGATGATCTTCAATATAGAACTTTTCACATTGTATGCCAATAGAGAAATCAATTCATTTTGAATTTTGCGGCTAAGATAGTGATGATGAATTTCTCTATTTTTAAGGCGCCGAATATGTTCTTACATTACCGGGTCAAATTTAGCAATCATTTGCATAAGCCCTAAAAAGTTACCATTACTAACTTTATAAAGTTTCTCATTGGAGCCACGGAAAGCCAGATTATATTCAGCTAGAAATTCCACACCAGCATCTATTCTTTTCAAAACTTCTCTTCATCGGTCTCTCTCTATCATAATTTCTTGTTGCAATTCCTTATCAATTTTTTCATTCTTTTTCAACCTGACATATAGTTCGTTCCAGGAACTCATATTAACTATATGTTCAGGACTATTTTCATCTTGTTTGAGCCTCTCACTGAGATGCTTCCAATCTTTGAACCCGGTACTTGCTAGGAAATGATTGTTAACACTAGAACTAAACAACTTGCAAGAAAAGCAATACACTTTATCGACACGTCTTGAGTACACCAACCACTTTTTATCACTAGTGTCACTGTCACTCAACTTTCTCGAATAATAATTATAACTAAAATGTCTTGAATTATCATCCAATGGAAATTAATTCCCTTATAAGCTCCTTTTCAACTAGTAAGCCTCTTGTTTCATGATCAAGATTATCTAACCAATTACTAGGATCATCAATATCAAACAGAGGGGTGGGATATTCATTGACATTACAATTTTCAGCATTTGATCTATTCTCCACATTTCATTTTCATCATAACCATCAACACATAAATCATCATGAACTTCATGCGAACTCGTATCAAGCAAGACAAATTTATCCATGGCCCCTTTTTGATTTTCCTTTAGATGCTTAATTCGTCTCATTTTTTTCCGTTTTTCACTTCCTGATAAATGCTTTTTCGACAACATCTTATCAAATCTAAATAATTCAAAAAGATAGGAGTAATATCACCTGATTATAATACTTGAAAGAGCCCCCAATAGTTTGCCTGTAAGTGTTTAGAATCACACACTGAAAGATACAACAAAGTTCATGATTAAAATTGCTATAGTAAAATTTGAATTTAACAACTCAATTGTGCAATAACCGATGATACTATCAGAAATCACGAATTATTATCTTTTTTGCAGTAAAAGCTCAATATAAGTCTACTCCTTTACATTCTGGGATTTTTTTCCCCAGTTTTTTTATAATATGCCCCTTATATTGTTGGGGCACTTCACTTTTTCCAGAAAATAAAACTCATCAACTTTTGAGCAACAATTGAATTGATCAATCATCATCAACCTTATAAGTCACAAGTCACACCAAAAGACATAACAATCAAAAGTCTCCATTAAAAAAAGCATGAAGATTGAAGACAGAAATCCAGAATCAATTTCTATTGATAATGAAAAAAATTAAACAAGATAGTCATCATCAGAATGATAATGATCAATTGATCATTACGCAGCAACATATATTATGTTGAAAAAATCAATGAAAGCAGTGATTATCATCATCAGATTAACAATTTAACATTAAAATTAAACAAGATAATCTTCAAAAAATGAAAAAAATAATGGTTGATGAAGGGTTACGAGTACCTTGAGAGAGACAGAAAGAGAGTGAATAGCCAGTGCCAAGAGCGAAACGACGATAGAAAGGAGCAAAAGGGGTGAGCCAGATTGGGTTATGGGAATGAGAAAAATCTGGTTACAAGAATTGCTCCTCAATCATTAGGAATTGTGGGGCTTGGTTTGTATTGCTCAAGATGCAAACAAAAAAAGAGGTAATATGTAACTACCGTAATACATATCGTTTTTTTGGGTAAGTTATTGCAGAAGTCAATTACTGGGTATATAAACCAGGTTTAACAACATCTAAGCGAGGTCACATGAGCTTTTCATGCAAAAAGAAAAGTCATTGGTTTGGTGGCTTCTGTTCGCAATCTTTGCATTTTGCAGGAAAATCCTATTCAGTTGAAGGGTTTGAAATGGTGTTCGGTCACATCAAGCTCTATTGAGAGCGAAGTCAAAAGTTAGGCTTGCCTAAAAGTTGTATGCTTTTTGCTATAGACTGTAGTTGAAAGGGACATATTGTTTGGTAGGATTTGAATAAAGGTTCTCGTAGTAAGCCGCAAATACAGCACGACGTTCCCTCTTCGTGCAAGTTTTTTTATTTTTATTATATTGTTAATCTATTATATTTTTTTATTCTAAGGGCTTTGGGCAAAGGCCCAAATAGCCCCCGCCCAAGGCTGGGCCTGGGTGAAGGGGGAACTTTATCAAATAAAACAAGATCAACACACGAAATTTAAAAGTAGAAATAGGAAGCTCAAAGGCATGGGAAGACAACAGAGGAGTGGTGGAGCTAAATCTATGAAAACAGTGAGGTGCATGCCATTACAGAAGTGCATCTGGAGCAGGAACTTTTGGCCCATGCAACAGGCATTGACATTGCACACGTCTACATATCTTTTTTATTTTTTATATGTTTTAAAGTCTTAATTTTTATTAAATGGAGATTAAATTGGTTTATATTCCTAATAAAATTTTAAAAGTATTTTTCTAAATGTTTGAAAAAGTTTTCAAAGTACAATCATTATTAGGATTACTTTGAAATCTAGTTTACGTTTTTAAGAAGTTTAATTATTAAGTTAAATTAGTTATGAAATCATTAATTATAATCAAGTAAGGGTTTTAAAGAATTTTTTGATAATCAGATTATGTTAGAAATCCTAAATATAATAAGATTATATTTATTTTTATGAGACCAAAATTTTTTGAAAAATTTAAATCTCAATTAAATATTAAGTACACTTTGAGAACGTAATAATTGCCTTTCTTATTTAAGCATAAAATTAAATTATTTTTATTATAAGGTTTGTTGAGCAAACTCAATGCCAATTTAACCCAATTAACTAAATTTGTATGATTTGGATGAGTTAAGTCATGATCATATGAATTTAGAGCCTAATTTAGGAATAATATATATGAAATATTTTGGCAAGGAGTTGTTACCTAATGTACCTAGCAATCATATAAGATGTGATTGATAAAGTTGTTATCTACCTCATTTAAATTTTTATATACCCTTGAAGTATAATAACATGTCTAGACGTGAAATGTGTATAAATTTTTTGATATATTTGCTTAGATTTATGAACATGATGCGAGAGGAATAGATAAAAGAAGTATTTCATAAGTAAATGGGATCTTTTTGGTTAAATTAGATGTATTTTTGTGTTGCTCTTGTATGATAAGATCAAAGTTAGTTGAATTGAGATGTGTACCTCGCTAAATGGATAGGTTCTAGTGAATAAATTTCTAATTTGGCCATATCTTGGCCTATAGACATCTAAATTGGATAATTTCAATTTAAGATTAAATAAGAGACATAGGCCAAAAATTTCATAAGGAACTAAAATTTGATTTTGTGTCTAAGAGTTTTGAATTTTACTTTGAAGTTGAGTTTTGACTATTGTCCTTGTTTTTGAATAACGTGTAGTTTTTGGGTTATAACTCCTGATAAATTAACCAAATTATATGAAATTTGTGCCATTAGAAACTTAAGACATAGGGGAATGAAATAAATTGATAATATTATAGGCTAATATGGGAATTAAAGGAAGAAGGACCAATATGTAATTTTCCTAAAGTCAACTCATGGACCAATAAGATTAAAACATAGAATTGCAACGTATGATCCAATAGAATTATAATACGTAGTCTAATAGAATTGTAACACATGGTCTAATATAATTTTAACACATGGTCCAATAGAATTGTAACACACGTGGTCCAATTGGATTGTAACACATGGTACAATATAATTTTAACACATGGTCTAATAGAATTTTAACACATGGTCCAATGGGATTGTAACACATGGTCTAATAGGATTGTCACATATAGTCTAATGGAATTAAAACATATGTCTAAGACTAGAAATCTCATGAAAAGGCATGTAGAGAGGGGAGATGGACGATAATTTGATGGCTTAACTTCAAAATTTTCTCCTCTCTATTTTACCTTGTTCATCCCATCAGTTTTTACTTGGTGATTTAAGCAAAGCCAAAGAGGAAGGGAAGGAAAAACATTAGAAGAACTACTTTATCAATTTTAAGGTTTGAGACTTCATTTAGTTAATTTTTATATCAATTTATTTGAATATGTAAAAAGATTCATTTGGATGTAGAATGGCTGTTGGGTTAATGCTTTGGTGTTATTTCGGTGTTATCTTACATAGAATTGATTGAATATGACAAGAGAGTATTATATAGTGGAATTCTGTATAGGATTTATTGAACCAGTCACATTGTTTGAGTCATAACTTAGCATAAAGACCTATAAATTGTATTATTTTAGTTTCATATGAAACCTAATATATAGAGATAAACATCTCTAGAAGGGACTCTGACTTAATTCTAGCTCTATGACCTTAAAACTTGAGATAAAAAAAGGTGACCTGATGCTTCTCTTATTTTGGAGCAGCTCTTGATATTTTGCCTATATCTCAAGATTTAGAAGTACAAATGATCTGAATGTTAGTGCTATAGAAATTATAGACATATAGGACAAAATGTCTAGAAGACCTCAAAACCTAGTTCTGACTTTTTCAATAAGCATATTAAGGAATAAGTAGTGGAATGAACAGAGAGAGTGTCTATCACGACTGAAAAATTGTTTTTGTTTCCGATGTCTACCGCATCTTATATGAACCTTTATGAATGTGTATGAAAATTTTCAAACACCTAGAACTAAATGAAATAGGACTTATCACAGATGAAATGGAACACCAAACATTAGAATATGAGATTGAACATAATGCATTCCAAAGAAAATTTACATGTATATAAATGATTTATATGCATATTCATTACTCATGTGTGTACTTTCATTTATGAACTTAGATACATATTTTATGACTTGAAATGTATATCATATGAATTGTCAATATATGAATTGTGAAATTGGAAAATGGACAAAGGAAATGTTACATTACCTGCTCTATTGTCTTAGTGGTGGATAGATGGGCATGCCTATAGGGTTACGGTGCAACTGCTATAGTTTGACATCACCAGTATCTACAGTTTGATACCTTCAAGTATCTATAGTTTGACAACTTTAGGTATCTACAGCTCAATACCTTCGAGTATCCGCAGTTCGAAATCTTTAGATATTCACATCACTCGTTATTTACACCCATAAAACATGTGTAGGCTTAACATTGAAAGGAAACTTAACAATCATAAATAAGAAATAAAACATGACAACATTAATAATTGGTATGGATGACATTTGTATTGGTTGTAATGATAAATTGTAATGATGTGCAATTATATTGATAATTTGTATCAATGAGCGTTAAATATCAATATTTGGCTTATAAATGTGTATTTTTGGTATATGGATAATATGTTGAAGCATATTTGCATTATGTGCTTTGCTTAAGTATGTCATCATTGTTTACATGAGCATTGAATATCAATTTGTTTTATGAATGTTAATTTATGATATTTCTAAATGTGTGTGCTTGGCAGATGACTGCTGTGAGTAGTCATCTAAACTAAATGTTTTCCCCACTAAGCTTTTAAGCTTAACATGAGTGATAATCCGCGTAGGTCCAAGTCATAGGAGTGAGATACAGTGAACATATACAGGTACCAAAGCCAACAGATAGAAGAAAAAGTACTTTTGGAATGTGTTTTTAGTTACAGATAATTGCAAATGTAATAAAATAGGAAATTGTATGTTTTCTTTTAGAATACCATGTAAATGTAAAAATGTATTACTACTGTTAAGTGAGAATGTTGAGGACTAGGGAGTTTTGTAATGTGTATATTTTTAGCATTGAATAGAATTGTATACCTTGAATGCATGTACAGGAATTTAGTTGTTATGTGTGTGGATGGTTGTAGGTTTCGTACAAGGGGTGTTACAAATTTAGTTAGTTTGTTGAGCAAATTCAAAATCAACTATTTTCAATGGGATCCTAGCCCACCACAAAATTATTTGTTAATTACTCGATTTACTAGTCAGGGATACTATTTTGAATAAAATAGTGGAGTAATCAAATATTTATTAAAGTCATTGTTTTATTTAATTTTTTAGTATAAATTAAAACTTGCTTTATGTCTTTTAGTTATCAAATCAAAAAATGAGTACTAAACTAACATTGAGGAGCATCACATATGCTAATAAGCTAACTGGACCTAACTTCTCGAATTGATTTTGCAACTTGAGAATTGTTCTCAAGCAAGAAAAGAAGTTATATATTCTTAACAATGTTGTTCCACCATAACCTAGTTTAAATGTAATTGTTGATGCTTGGGAGAGATATCAACGTTATGTTAACGACGTTAAACAAGCCACATGCTTTATGTTAGTATGTCTCCAGAGCTTTAGAGGCAACATGAGAACATTTATGCTTATGCTATATTTGTACATCTCAAAGAGTTGCGTGGTGCACAAAGAAGGGTGGAGAGATATCAATTCTACAAAGTATTATTTCAATGCAAGATAACAAAAGGATCTTTAATGAACCTATATATGTTGAAAATGATTGAATATATTGAAAAATTAGCCTAGTTAGGTTTTGTCATATATCATGAATTGAGCACTGATTTGGTGCTATAATCTCTCATTTCTAGCTTTTAACAATTTGTTATAAACTTCCATATGAATCAAAAGGATATGTAATTGCCTAAACTGTTGAATATGCTTACGACTGTAGAGGGGTGCCTTAAGAAAGAACCTTTTTTTTTTCTTATTGTAGATTCTTCCAAGAGCTAGAAAAAGAACTATAAGAAGAATAATAACAAGAAACAGAAGGCTTTTGCTGGAGTAGTAAACAAAAAGGTGGTGTTAAGAAGAAGAGCAATTAAAAGGGCATATGTTTTCATTGTAAAGTCCATGGACACTAGAAGAGGAACTGCCCAGCTTATCTTGTTACCCTAAAAGATAAGAAGCTTAAGGAAGTTATTTCTTCAGGTTTGTTTATAATTGAGATCAAGCTTTCTACTTATATTCCATATTCTTAGGTATTAGATACTGGATGTGGTTCTCATATTTGTAATATCATGCAGATATTATCAGGGAGTAAATCATTAAGAAAAGGCAAAGTGGACCTACTAGTAGGCAATTAAGCAATAGCTGATGCATTAGTTGTAGGAACTTCTACTATAACTTTTTCTTATAGCCTAGAACTTGAACTAAATAATTGCTATTATTCTCCAATTGTTATTAAAAACATCATTTTTATTTCTTATTTAGATCTGAATGGATTTGTCTTTATTAAGAATAAGACTTGTTCTTTTATAAAGGTGATATTTATTATAGATTTGGATTACTTGGAACGATTTGTATGAGTAATATCTTGAAAGGTCAATTCTTAATATAAATAGTAAGAAAAGAAAGTTAAGTGACCAAAATTCATCTTATATATGGAATTGTAGTTTAGGTTATATCAACAAAACTATAATCACAATGTTACATAAAGAAGGGTATTTGGATCCTTTTGATTAGGAATCATATGAAACTTGTAAGTCTTGTTTGTTGGGAAAGATTAAACCACTCTTTAATAGAAAGGGAGTAAGTTCTAATGAGTTATTAGAGCTTATACATTCAGATGTATATGGCCCTATGTCTACTCGTGCTAGTGGTGGATTTCATATTTTATTATGTTCACAGGTGATCATTCTATATATAGTTATGTGTACTTAATGAAACAATAGTTTTAATAATTTGAAATTTTCAAAAAATTTAAACTTAAGGTTAAGAAACAAATTTGTAAAATTATTAAGACACTCAAAATTAGACTTAAGGTTATGAATACTTAACAACAAGTTTCTTGGTTATTTAAAAGAGAATGACATTCTTTCACAATAGACTCCTCTTAGAATTTCACAATATAATGGAGTTTTCAATAGGAAAAATAATACTTTATTATATACGACACGTTCCATAAGAAGTTATACAGAGTTTCATTTAAGAAATATTTATAAATAAACTATTTACTCTCCCATTTTTTTCTGCATTCGATAATTGTCCATTGACCTTTACTTTCATCAAAATATGAAAGTTTAAATCCGTCTGTTGTTAAGCCTAGTTTAAAGTTAGGAATGCTTCCATTGAAGTTGTTATCACTTATCCTACTACAATGGCCGAAAAAATCTGTTAGTTCCACAAAAAGGAATGCAAGTTTAAATTAGAAAAGAATGATATGAAGCATACAGATCTGTCAGATTAATAAAGCCTTGAAATGAACTTGGCAAGTTTCTGGTCAACTGATTGGAAGACAACATCCTAGGAACAGAATTAGGAGGATGGATCCTTAGAAGATATGTTTATTCATACTTTAATTATGCAAAATATCACTTAAGTTAGAGTAAAACTCATCTCTTAAACCAAAAAATAGGAGGAATGAGGCATAGAACATTCATAAGTTGATTAATTTCCCAAGATCATGAGGAACAACTCTAAAGAATTGGTTTGCTTCAAGGCACCTAACCAAATGAGTCTAAATTGATAAAAATCTTATTGAATATAAGAGTAGAAAGAAGTTATTGAGACAATTAATGAAAATAATATGAATAACTAATAGCTTGTAGAATTAAAAGCACTACGTTTATAGCAGCTTTATATAGTTTCCAAATGATCTTTATCAAAAAATACTTGTATCTGAAAAGGAGAAACAATAAATATTTCTATGTGGGATAAATGTAAAAAGCACATATGTAGTAGCGAGTATAAATTCATCCAAAAATATGAGCATAGTTAAACAAATGAAAATTTCAGCACATACAGATAAGAGTTGAAATATTCCCCAATTCCTTTGGAATCTCTCCTAACAAGCGATTTACAAGAACAGAGGTACATTGGAAGTCCAAATCAATTTTTTTGTAGATCATAAACTAAAAGTTTTGATTGCAGACATTAAAAAAGACCTTACATTGAAGTCAATCGCAACAAAGCCCATTCACATGGTATAGTAAATTCAGATAGTTGTAGGCCAAATCAGTAAGGTTGGCAGGAAAATCAACAAAGAAATAGTGAATTATATTCTACAATAATTAACTTGATGTATAGCATCTAAATCATAGATAAAACAAATGGACTTAAAAGGTTCTTACATCTCCTGGAGATAAGGAAGCTTCGCGAGTTGAGGTGGAAGGAATCTAGATAGGCTATAACTCTTGAGCTCTCTACACATCAGAAACACTTAGTAGTAAAATCAAGCAACAGATGTCAAGAAAATATAAATTTGAAAAGAAAGCAATATAAACAAAAGATTTGCATTTTTGAAAGAGCTCTACTAAGGAGAAATATGACCAAAAATATTCATCAACACACATTAAGTACACAATAAAGGAGACAAAGATCATTGGTTATCAATGCCACTAGGTCTTCCCTCATTATTCTTCCCCGTGTAAAAGATACTAATCAG
This sequence comes from Erythroxylum rotundifolium, assembly GCA_027563915.1. Taxonomy (NCBI): domain Eukaryota; kingdom Viridiplantae; phylum Streptophyta; class Magnoliopsida; order Malpighiales; family Erythroxylaceae; genus Erythroxylum; species Erythroxylum rotundifolium. Next base: position 11,955 of record JAOSBO010008000.1, read on the forward strand.
TTTCCATGCTAGTGGATTTCTTAACTAGTGACCTTAAGCAAAAACATATTGGGCGAGAAAGTAGAAATTTAGAAAAGTAACTATAGGATTCAAAATCATAAGGTCCAACTTAATTCGTAGAAAGATACCAAAAAAATTGTTTGGTCAAAAGAGAATATAGATCTTTACGACATGACAATCACTGATGTTCCCATTATTGCATCTACATTCTATGTGGTTCTTTGCCCCTGCTCTAACAAGTGTTACACCAACAGCTTCAACTTTACAAGAGTCAGCATTAAATTTCCAATATGTTGAGCCCATGGTCTTAACAATGTCTTCAAGAGCATCAGCTAGTAATAAGCGCCATGTATCCAGTTTAGAACACAAAATCATAAGAAATAAATGCAACATATAAGACCATAAAATCAATAATATTACAAAGTCAAGTTGGCAAACACTAATAATAGCAAGTTAATGTTGTGAAAAGGAAATTACATTCAAATGTATCTGCATCCTACCTTAATGGCTTCAAGATACCAAGGTTAATTTATAATCTTATTTAAAGATCATTTTCATGAAAATAGAAGACTACAAATAGTTTTATGTTTGAGCACACTACTTGAATGTTTTATATTCACTTGTTTTTCCCTCCTTAGCATTACATGACACGGAATTATTTCATTAAATGACGCTATAGACTGTCTTTTGGACTTCATATCCTATTCCCTAATCATTCAACCGATTGTTTCCAGTTCCAGCGACATTAAGAAGCAACAAGGACTTAAATACAGTACAAGGCTCCAGTCATTTGTTAATAGCTAATAGCTGGCTGGAAAGCAACGAAGTTATTAGATAGAAGGAAAAGGGCGTGGCCATGGTTAAATCATCATTCTGGATTCATTGCTGAGAATATTCGCAGAAAGCAAGCACCTTTGAGACGTAATACAGATGAACAAAGAAATAATAAAAATTTTCCTAATCGATCTAAGGCTATGTTTGGTTGAGGGGTTTAGGATGGAATGGAATGGAGCGTAACATACTTCCATCTTTTGGAAGGAAGTTTTATAATTGAATGGGATGGAAGTGGTGGGTTTCATGTTATGTTCCATTCCATCCTAAACAGTGAAAATAGGAAACCTCCGATTTGGGGGGTTTAGGATGGAATGTAAACTATTAAATACAAACTACCTAATATACCCTCGATAATTTTTCATAATACCAATTGTGACCAAATCATAATATTATATTAAATATAATAAAATAATATTTAACATAATACATTTTATTAAATAATTA